>JAQFVV010000072.1:205000-327500 GCA_028023455.1 Epiperipatus broadwayi | reverse complement strand
GGACAACTCCATTACTTGAAGGTTAGTTGAGCCATAACACTTTTAAAAAAAGATTAATTTTTATGTATATAATTTAAACTCTAATAGTAAATTTGGTGTAGCCATTAGCATGCAGTGAGATTAAAGAAAGAAGTAATTCAATGTTTTATTGTGAATCAAAATGCAAACCAAACAAAATTTCTGAACTGAAGACATTGCATATAGATGGGTTAATAGTGCTTCCTACTGCTTTTGACCTTTAAACTAATTATTTAAATAATTGAAACCAATTATTATTAAAATGCGAAAACTAAGTTTTAATTTTTGTAGTTAAATTTATTGTTTCTAATTTTGATTTTTACGTTTACGTTATCATTTTTTAATCAATACAACTCAGAGATTCAACTGATAGTAAACTTTCCAAACAGTAGTCCCCAGTGCAAGCGTTAGTAATCAATGTATGCAAGATGGTTTGTAAATAAATTAAATAGGTAAAGGTGGCTATTGGAGGTTTGCATAAGATCTTAAGATTTAGGTGCAGTGCTTTCATCTCACTGATGAAAGCCACAAACTAAAAACTAGTCTAGGAATACTGAATGAGTAGGCCCTAGATAGGGATTTTATACACACTTTCTTGCATCCATTGATTACTAAGGCTTACACTGACTGACAAAAGGGTAATCATGTGATATTTAAGATTCAAATGATGGTGCATACAAAAGATCAATTAAATAACATTTTAAAATAGATTATTCATTTCAAAATTACAATGGTTCTGTATTTATTAGTATAAAATATACATAATACGAAGCAAAGAGAAGATTAAAAAATATCTTATATGATAACTTTCACAAAAACATTTTAAATAATGTTTGAATAATTAATAACAAAATTATTGTATTGTATTTAACAGACAGGGCATGAGCACAGACTTTCACATGACCCACCACTCTCCACATTATCTCATAACACTGATACACCCAAACACCCATATGTCGAAAAGTTAAATAATCACCAATATACGTATTTCATGCTAAACCAGCAATCATCAGTTGGTCCAGATTACCATCTCTACACATATATGCTACAAGTGCTCAGATATATATTAAGATAGCAAATTCTCCTACTTTAATGGACAGGCTTCAATCTACTCCACACTCTAACTCTTCAACTGTCCATCCAATTGAAAATCTGATGATGAAACGCTCAAAGGCCACCCTGAGGTCGAGATTATTGTCACACCCATGTTGATCCAAGGTCAATCTGACCTCTCATGTACAGGACATAATCCATTACATACATATACAAGGGATAGTATATTGTATTTAATAAGTTATTTAAGGCATGACAAAAAGTTGCTAAGTAAACTGTTACAAATATCTCTAAACTTCCATTGGTGACATAACTTTATGTCATATTGTTTCTAGATTTAACTTAATTATTGCTTCATAAGAGAGAGAAGAAAAAAAAACTTTGTTATTATGGGTTTACTGTCATGCCACGGTGGCAAACAATAGCATAACTTCTTAATATATTTGATTCATTTAACTGCTTCTATGAATAGTGAATACCAAACAGAATTCTAGAAGCAGCAGTTATAAATCATTCAACAACCAACTAGAAAAAATAAACGCTTGATTTGATCATTAGATTAAATATATAGTCAAGCGTTGTTAGCCGAGAGGTCGTCGCAGCTGCCTTGCAAGCAAGTGGTTGGTTGCAAACGGTTGTGTGTTCGCGTCCCGGCCGATGCTAAGACATATGAAAAAAAAAATTAAATATATATAATCGCTTGTCATTTTTTCTAAAAAAAAAATAAATAAGAAAATTTATAAAATATTATAAATAGGAAAACAATATATATCAAATTTATGATTATTAAACGGAAGCAGCATTTTCCTCGCATAGACTACACACTGCTGGATGTATGAAAGAATGGTCGGCTCCGGAATCTCTGTCCAATTCCGCCATTTTCAGTGCTTGAAGCAATAAACTATCTGATTATTCTTATTGTTAAATATATCTGTATAATATCAAAAAAAAAAAAAAGAATAAGAAAAGGATAGGGTTTGGCACATTGTCTAACTTTTTCAAGATTAATAAATATACACTTATAATTCTTAAACAAATTTTTAGTAATCAAAAGTTAAGCATTTTGTTTAATATTAAGTTTTTTAGTAGCATTTTGAAAATACTAATAAATTTTTAATTTATTGATAAATTTTTAAAATTAATGTTTATAATTAATTATTTAGAAATATTAACTTAGTTTGGGGATATATAAACTCAAGTGAATTTATAACTGTTGAATATTACAAATGGTGTATTTTGCATCCATAGTATACACTCATTCATCCTACAAATCATAATTGCATAAATATTAATTAAATCAAATAAACATTTTTTTCTGGTTTTAAAAATATATTTATAACAGTTTTCGCTCGCCATCTTGCGGCAGAATATATTGAAGCAATAAAATTATTGTTAAGTCTTTTAAGTCAGATATGAAATCAAAAGCAATGAATTAACTTTTTTTTTTTTTTTAAAAAAAAAATAGGATTAGGATAAGAAATAAAATTATTTATTTATTACCGAGTTATACATTTTTGACAAACTGGATTAATTTGAAACAACGAATTTAAATATTTGGATTTTTTTTTACTCTGATAAAAAATAAAAATACCCACGATATTCCGGATGTATAACGAAGATTATGGCTATATTTGGATTATACAATACCAATTTAAATTTATCTTCTGCAAACACGTCTTTGAATAATTCTATAGATATGATCAACGCATGGAACGAGTTAGAACTTCTACTGGAGGATTTTCGCTCGAGTTTCTATTCCATACACAAACCGCGAACTTTAATTTTGATTTGTTGTTATGTGCCTGTATTTCTTCTCTCAACGATAGGCAATCTTTTGATAATTATTATAATATGCCGATTTAAACATTTGCGGAATATTACCAATTATTATTTGGTCAATTTGGCTTTAGCAGATCTTTTAGTTACTTTAATTTGCATGCCTGTCACCGTTGGAACAACTGTTTATAGAGTATGGATTTTCGGAGAATTTATGTGTAAAGTCAGTGGATATTTGCAAGGTAAGAAAACACATTTAAAGTTATATACTTTTAAAAGATATTCAGTAACTTTAAAAAAAATTGCCAATACTTAGTAATAGTAAAAAGTTTTTATTTTATTTTAAAAAAACATTTTGATAAAACAATATTAAAAATAAATAAATAAATGTAACCCTTTATTTACTAGATGAGAAAACATCTAGATATAGGAGTAGAATTTTAATACAGAATTATGACAATCTAATAAATATACCAGTAATAATGGAAAATATACTTTTTAAATTTATTTATTCATTTTACCTTATCTATTACTGGACTACAGAACAAGGTTAAAATTTTAGTTTTACATAAATATTTCACTTTTTTTTTTTTCTAAATAATTGATAATTTTTGCAATTTTTTTCCCTCGACAAAAGCACACCCATAAAGGCAGACTTATATATCCTTATAACTAATTTATAAAACGTGTTGTAATATATAGGGTACATGAGCACAGACTTTCACACGACCCACCGCTCACTTGAACACATATATGTTGAAAAGATAAGTAATTACCAATATACGTATTTCATGCTAAACCTGCAATCATCAGTTGGTCCAGATTATCATCTCTACACGTATATGCAATAAGTGCTCAGATATATATATTAAGATAGCCAATCTCAGATTTTCAATTGGATGGACGGTTGAAGAGTTGGAGTGTGAAGTGGATTGAAGCCTGTCCATTAAAGTATGAAGATTGGCTATCTTAATGTATATCTGAGCACTTATTGCATATATGTGTAGAGATGATAATCTGGACCAATTGATGATTGCTGGTTTAGCAAGAAATACGTATATTGGTGATTATTTATCTTTTCAACATATATGTGTTCAAGTGTATCAGTGATGTGAGATAGAGTGGTGAGCAGTGGGTCATGTGAAAGTCTGTGCTCATATACCCTATATATTATATATATTGATACAGGTATATAATAAGCCTGTATTTCAGTTAAAACATGTTGTGTTTATATGCGATCTTAATAAATTCAGACCCGTGCTATACGATGAAATATTTCATTAAAAATTATGTATAATATATATTTATATAATCATCTGAGATATCATTGGCTAGGTATAATGTCTAGTTGCCATACAATGATTGAAGAAAGATGACCTAGATATCTTTCTAGGTATGCTTAACACTTTGAGATATATTGGGCAATTGACCTTGTGTCATGTTTAGAATCCACCAGATTCCAGTTCGACCATGAATGTGCCTCACTGCTTTTGCAATCGAATATGGGGCAACTGATATGGTATCTGTTGTTGCCTGACTCTATCTCCAAAATGGATTTCCAATTTATGTTCAGATGTCCATCATTAACAGGAGCAATTGGATTCACTGAGCATCTTTACTTATTGTTCTGCTATCTGTCATTGGCTATATTTTATCTATACATATGTCCATTGGTCTATAGAGATGGAAGCTGAATCCTTAGCTTGAAGATAATTTGAGTTATAATAGCATGTTTTTTAAATCACCCACCTATGTTCAAAATGATTTTGAATGTGCTAAATCTTTGGACTTGCATTTTCAAATATAAACAGTAAATTTAAAGATCAATGTTTGACTTTTATTTGAATATATATACACCTGGGTCTCATTTTATGCGATAGATAGGTTCCTCAGAAAACACGCGCAAACAAAATCGTGCAAAAGTAGACGTAACTTACCTTGAAAAAGGGGGGATACAGACTGAGATTTTTCAAAAATCACATAAAAGCAAAGCACCAATGTAAAATTACTTTAAAATTCGTGCAAAAAAAAAAAAAAGGAAATAAAATATGACTAATAAAAAATTTCAAATTTGAAAAAAATTGATAGAAGACAAACTTTTTTTAACTATAATATTTAATTTTATTTAAAACAATATATTTTTATGTATAATTTACAGTAATTTACATTTTTTTAATTATTATCGTGATTTGCCGATAAACAGGTTCGTTTGCAAAGTGGTAAAAAAATCAGATTCTTCACATGAAAATACAACTAGCACCAACGTCACTCTCATGTTGTTAGTGGTTTTCTGGTGACAATGTAATTAGTAATTAATCTAACAACTAAAAATTAAATTCTTATTTTGTCTTTAATTTTTTAATTTTCAATTTTAATTGTGCTCACTGCTATTACTGATTAAAAATAAACTTGCAGACACTAAATGATTAATAATTGATTACGTTCTTTTTTAAAAAGTAAAAACAGAATGTGATTTAAAATGCAAAATTAACACGCACAATGTTTGAACAAATTTACATTATAATCTTGTAAAATTTAATGTGTGTATACATAAAATGTAGAAATTATGATTTTAATTTCATTATTGCATAAAATCTTACTATTATAAAGCACTGAAAATATTGAAATTACTAAGATGAAAGTCGAATTCCAATAATGTGCTATTACTTTCAATATATGCGAAATTTATTATTTAAAGTAATAGCACATTATCGGAGTTCGACTTCCGGTGAAACATGGAATCACGTAACTTCAAAATCATGTTAAATAAGTCCATGTAAAAAGAGACCCAGGTGTATATTCAACCTTTATTGTTAAAAGGAGTTGCCTTGACAACAGTTTGAGATTGTTGATTGTTATTTATATTGGAATTGTCTAAGTGTTGACTGGTTTCTAATGGTTATATATATATATATATATATTGTAACATTTATTTATATATGTTACAAATATATTGGCATTTGGTAAAAGCTAAAAAAGTAAATTTGATTTTTTTGATTAGTATAAATTTTGTTAAGAGGTACAATGAAAGTTAAATTATTCTTCGATATTTTTTTAATTAGTAATAACGTAATTGGAGAGAACAAAAAAGAATTCCAAAAGCAAGTAAAAAGATAAGCTAAAAGAAAAATATTTCTAGCTAATTAAACATGGAAAACTTGATAAGAAAATAGAGACTTTAGTACCTAAAATTTTAAAAAACTGTATAAGATTAGAAAGGCATGGTACGAGCTGGAAGCCTAAAACTGGATATAAAAAGGAGGGATCGTTGAAGGAGGTCTTGTTCGTTTATTTCGCTAGTTGGTCTTGGATAACATTTAATATGTCCAAGATCACTCGTCACCAAGGAATTCGGCAATGTGAGTGAACGAGCCTGAAAACATCAGACCTAATGATGTACACCAGGAAAAGTTGACCAACTGGGAAATGGAACAAGAAAAGAAAAAGGGAGCTCATTATTACAAAAACTATGATAGTTAGCTACAACCTTCGTGAATTCACAAAGCTTACGGTAAGTTAAGAATAATAATCCTGATTGTGACCAAGTTAACTAGTTAAAAATACTGTGAAAATATAGCTATAAAAGAATCCCGATAGTGCTTATATTTCTATATGGAGACTCTTATTAAAGAACTTTGTTATTTAAATGATATTGTTTTTCTGTATATTTTCCACCTAGATTAATGTGTCTCTCCAAAATATTAGAATATTCCTGAATGTTTTATTTTGTTAGAATAAAAGAGATTTTTTTTATCAACTTTTTTATTGTGGTTTATAGGTTATTATTTTTGTTTTAGTTATTTTGGAAATAGGATTTGTTAAGTTACCTTTTCCAATATTTTTCAATACCAATTAAAAATTTTAAAAAAAATAATTATTTTTTTATTAAAATAAAAATAAAAAAAAAAAAAAAAATAAAAAAAATTTTTTTTTTTTTTTTTTCTTTTTTTTATAAGGAGGGGATAGATGTTTTATTTTAGTTGTATTTTGAGTTTTTGTAGCAGTAAAATAAAAAAAAAAAATTTATTTTTTAGTTTATTTAAAGATAAAAATTAATAAATAAATAAATGATAAAAAGAATGTTAAAAAAAAAAAAATAAAAATATATTTTTTTTTTTATTTTTTTTTATAAATAAAAAAAAAAATAATAAAAATATATATATATATATAAATTATAATATTCAGGTTATTTTTCTTTATTTATTCAACTGTAATTATTTATCAATGTAAGGAACAGTGGCAAAGTAAAGGTTTATTCAGTATTTATTAGTTGTGTCTGAGCGTGTTTTCAACTGATTAAATCAGATTCATAGCACCCATGGGCATTGAAGACTGATGTAGTATTTACAGCAGTGCTAATTTATTTAAATTAATAATGATTTACATATTTTATTTTTTGGAGAGTTGGACACTTTTCCTTTTTTATTATTCACGTGCTTGTTGTTAGTGATAAACCAATCTTCTTTGACTTTGCATTAAATCTCCAATGTGGCATTTAATATATAGGGGGTTTGAACTCAGACTTTCACATGACCCCCAACCATCACTGGTACACTTGATCACACACGTTGAAAAGATAAATGTATTTTCTATTTTATTCCATATGTTGGAATACTATGAAAAAAAATCTTCGTAGGAGATGTGTTTTGATTCAATAATCTTTGTCCGAAATGATTGGTTTATTGCTCAGGAATTTATAAGAAACTTGAGTATCAGAAGTGACAGAGCCGGGCCACAATCCATAGACTTTGAGTTGCCATTCTACCAACACACAGGACAATAACTACCCCTGTCAATTACTTTTCAAGTGGCCATCAATCCACAATCATATAAACTTTTGCATTAATATCCAAATATGCAGTAATTAATTAGTATTCTAAATATGAAATGAAGTGATATTAAGCTTCATTGTGCCATCTATCATACTTTATTGTATTCTATACATTGCCATATTATAAAAAAAAAGCACCATTTTTTGTAGGACATATATTTTAGGCCAATAATCAACCCTTAACAACTGCCGTCAGGGAGATCATCAATCCACGAACATAATATTATTTTTATTACCATAATATGATCTATTTGATGTTGAAGTTTGAATACATAAATTAATGATGTTATTTAATAAAGCCTATTCACAATAGTTCATTAATCTACAAAGGAGGATTACATAACACTAAGTATATCCACAAGAAATCTTGCACACAAAAATATCTAGATCTGGAATAAGTAATTAATCATATGAGCTGAGTGAGAGCAATGCACCATTTATAATATTTGCTACTTTATTATATGTTGCCACATTATGAAAAAAAATTCTCACTCTTTTCAGGACACACGTTTTGGATCAATAACTTGCTCTTATCAACAATCTCTGAAGGGACTATAATCATGGCAATACTAATCTTTAAAATTACTCACAAAATAAATGTTTTTTAAAACAGTAGCTGAATAGTAGTCTTCCAATATGCCTTTGTAAAAGAACAGTGAAAGAGTGTGTGTGTATATATATATATATATATAATAACACACAGATATAAATATTTAAAAAGATATATTCATGGATAAGATAGAAAATAATTGGCTTACTCTGTATAAAAAAAGGGCATATTTTTGGCAATCTAACTGATGACAAGAATACCCAACATATTAAATTAGAATACCATAGATCCCTAAATATAAAGAATATTGGATATAAAATACGTAAACAAAGCACTCATTTACTTTTTCTTGTGGATATTTAATACAAAAACATACATTCATTATTGCCTCAGGTAATATATACAATAGACTAAAGCTATTATTGTAAATAATATAAAGATACTATAATAGAGTATAAAGTATAATAAAATATAAAGTATAATTAATTTAAAAAAACAATTAATCCTCTAAAGCAATAGCCTCATTAATCCTGGTTAACAAAAAAAAATACTGTTAACAACTTAAAAACTCATTTTTTTGTCAAGCGTTGGTGGCCTAGTGGTTAGCATAACTGCCTTCTAAGCAGCTGGCCTGGGTTCGCTTCCTGGTCATTACATTTGACATATATATAAAACTCTTTTTTTTTTTGCTTATTTGAGTGCTATTGTCTTTCTGATTCATCACATTTTGCACAATAAACAAAATCTATTTGATCTTACTTCAATCATTCGTGGATGGAATCCATATCTACATACCCTTTCATGATTATAAAATACATATGCATTTGATGTTTGAAGCTAAATCCAATTTTACAAATGTATCTATAATTTATAATAATAAGAACTATGGACATGAATCTGATCCAGGTATTGTTGAGGGTTAATTTGTGAAGCAAACGACAGAAAGAAAATGTTCAAAAAGGCTGGGTTTATTGTACAAAATCAATACATTATGAATCATAGAGCACCAGCATTCAGATAAGCAAAAAACAGGTTGTTAAAAAAGACTTTTTACCAGTAAAATATAGTTATATTTGATAGCAATGATTATGATAAAATATATGAGGATTTTTAAAAATTAATTTTATCCTTCATTCTCTTTTACTTTATATATAATATTTGGATCTTAGTAGAAGAACAATACAGAGACTCAGACCACTAAAAGAAGTATGGAGAGATTCATGTTGGGAGTAACAAGAAGAGATCAGAAATGCAATATCTGGGTAAGAGAAGAAACAGGTGTTACTGACCTCATTGAAAAACTTAAAAGACTGAAGTGAAGTTGGGCTGGACATATTGTTAAAAGAGATGATAATAGATGAACAATTGAAATCTTAAACTGGATTTCAAGAGATTGTAAATACCCAGAAAGAGACAACGTGAGATGGATGGATGAAATAAGAAAGAGTGCAGGGGTGATATGGAGAAGGAAAGCTAAACATCAGAGAAGATGGATTGAACTTGAAGAGACCTTGATTGATGATGATGGTAATAATATTGTCTATACTAAACTTAATGCCCCTTATATATATATCATTAAAAACCAGTCAATACTTAGACAACCCAATTCCAATAACAATCAACAATTTCAAACTGTTGTCAAGGCAATCTCCTTTTAACAATAAAGGTGGAGTAGACTATTTCATCATACTTATTTTGATACATAATGAGATATACAAGGATAGAAAATTGTATAGAGATAAATGGTTTGTTTCTAAATAAATTTATTTAAGGATATATTAGGGTACAAGCAGTTTGTTTACAGTGTTACAATATTTGATGAAAAATCAGTGATTATAATATATACAACTAAATAAATTGTATGGTGAGTGTATAGTGATTGTTCTGGTTGAAAGTATTTTACAGTTAGTGCCTTGAAATTTGAAAGAGCTTCCATGTTTCTTCATAAATGAACTTGGAGGAGAGGGTTTCATCTCTTTTTTTATCTTTTGCATTGACTGGATGAAGCAGAGATCCTCATCTGGTTGGGGATGTGTATAGATTTTTTTAATCTAACAACCCAAATGGAGTATGTGAGGAAGATCGAAAGTCTAATGGTAGGAATGTCTCTTCTTTTGATCCAGTCCCGCAATGATGTGATTAGATAAAAGTACTGGAGATAGATGGTAAAGCTTATAGGAGCATAAAATGGATAGTAAGATTAAAAAGTTGAAATGAGTTATTAATGAAACATATTAAGTGGACATTCATTATTAAAAGGAAATAAGTTTAATTCTTTAAGTATATTTGTGTGTATGTGTATACAGATTTACATATTAAATATATTAATTCATATAAATAATATTACAATAAGGGGAAATAAATATGTTTAATAGGTAATACATTTAATAAATATTATGGTTAACAAATAATGTTTAAAAGTAATCAAATAATGAACTAAAGTCTATAACTTAATAAAAATTTAAATTTTATTTTTATATGCTTTAATTAAACAAGAATGCTTTTAGTTTAATTAAAAATTATGAGACAATTGTATAAATAACAACGTGAAGAAATTGTTATCTATTGATATTGTATGTAATAATGCGATTTCCAGATTTTGATTATTAAAAAAAAGATTAGAAGTTTGAATTTCTTTAATTATAAGTAACTAATTACTGTAAATCTAATAATGACATTTGATTGTCCAGAATGCTAAGAATCAAGTGAAAAGATGTTGTATTCTTATTCTTGTGCTACTGGAGAAAGGACTGGCAGTAAATAAAAAACATTGATGAAATGGAAAACAAAATGATTTTTTCATATTGCAAAAATATGCTCAATTTAAAAATGTCTATATAAAAAACTAAGGCGTGTACTCTATATGTCGCCATGGATTTCAGAAAGTCCTGTTCACATCAACTATTTTCAAAGAGGAAAAGCCAGAATTTTAATTTGGGAGGAAAACTTGTCAAATTTGTAATTGCTGGCCTGTAAGATCTAAAATCAAACACCGATTATCACTTGTTTTAGTTTTTTTTTTTCCATGTGTCAAAGCATCGGCCGGGAAGCGAACCCGCAAACCCGGGACAACTGCTTGTAAGGCCGCTGTGCTGACCACTCGGCTACCAATGTTTGACATCACTTGTTTTAGTTTTTTTTTTTCCATGTGTCAAAGCATCGGCCGGGAAGCGAACCCGCAAACCCGGGACAACTGCTTGTAAGGCCGCTGTGCTGACCACTCGGCTACCAATGTTTGACATCACTTGTTTTAGTTTTTTTTTTTTCCATGTGTCAAAGCATCGGCCGGGAAGCGAACCCGCAAACCCGGGACAACTGCTTGTAAGGCCGCTGTGCTGACCACTCGGCCACCAACGTTTGACATCACTTGTTTTAGTTTCCAAGAAAATAAAAAAAAATGAAATTAAAACTACAAAACATACATTTTTTAAGTATAATTTAACAAAGAACTCGTTCAGTTTTCCAGCACGTTTGTACTAATTCATTCAACCAAGACTGTAAATATATAATTTTTTAAAATTTGCTTTGTAATTGTAATTATACCGTGCTTCAAACGCTCGTTGGTGAAGTTAGAAATATCAAAATTAAAATATCCGGCTTAGCGCTTTCGAGGTCTTGTAACCTCACATTCATAGCCGAAGAGTTAGAAACGTTGTGGTGTTGTTGATGTATGCTAATGTATGCAAATTAATCTTTGTATGTAAAATAATTCTTAATATATACAGATCAATCAGCTTGTCCACTTCTTAGCAATAGAGAAATATGTGTCTTTTCAATTAATGGCGTGAGGATCATTTATGATGAAGTACGACTCCTTTATTTTTCCTTTGCAGTCATTTCTTTTGATACACTTTCAAAGAAAATAAATTTAAAACTTTATTTGAGAAGACTACTTGAATTAGGGTCATATATAGATCAAATGTAAAGTTATTTTATTGTCATTGTATTAATAAAGTGTGCGATTTATAAATTATTGATTGTTAAAATGTGAATTTTTAGATTGTAAGATCAATAACAGCTTCTGTTCTGTGCAGGATTATAAATTTAAAAATATAATTTTATTTGTTATATAAATTCTAATAAAAGAGAAAATATTAAAATGAATTATTCTAAGGGAAGTAGTTGTTAAAATTATAATACGAGATTGCTGTTTGCTTGCTTTCCAAAAAAAAAAAAGAAGAGATAAAATGTAAGTATATGTTTAGTTCAAAGAAAGCAGAATAATTAAATAAAATCCTTATATTTGATAAGCATTTAAAATATAGATTAAATTTTAAACTAATCATAGTATAATTTAATTTTTTAATTCTAATTTATAATTACAATTAATTTTATCTAGCTTATATAAATATATTCTTATAAAAAAGAATTGCCTTGAACAGGGGTCAGCAACTTTTTAGTAGTGTGGTGCCAAACCTATGTTACAATGTTATTCTGTGTGCCGACATGATTTTGCCAATCATATTATATTATCAAAATTGGTTCACTTATAATGGGTTTCAAAGTTATATATAATATTATAGTATATAATATACACTGCTACATAATATATACTTTTTTTTTCTCATGTGTCATAGCATCAGCCGGGAAGCGAACCCGCTATCCCGGGACAACTGCTTGTAAAGCTGCCGTCGCTGACCTCTCGACCATCAAGGCTTGACTAATATATACTTTTGAAGTCTATTATAACGGATCTTATATTATTGGTCAATCAATATTTTAAAATACTTAGAATCATGTGAAAAGTATCTTTTTTTTAATTTGTAATTTTTAACATGCTTATTAAAAATTATATTACAAATTATAAATTACAACTTTTTACCTATACAAAATATATAATTTAAATAAGAAAAAAATATCATGAATTCTAATATGATTAGCCATTTTTTATTATTAAAATAAATTAATGTGAACCTTGCCCTTGTACCTCTTTGCTCAATTGCTCAATGTCAGGTATGCAATTGGTCACTTTTAGCTTCACGCATGCTTCTGAATGTTCAGGCGTTAGGTAACTTTTTTGTGAACTCAAAATATTTTTTATATGTGAGAAATTTGTTCACATAAGTAAGTTGAACCAAATTCTGAAAGCAGAGCACAAGCATTTTTTTCAAAGAATTAAATCTTTCAGGTAATGATATCCAACAATTGAGAATGACAAACGACTTTTCTAGAGAGTTCCCTTCAAGAGTTTTCCACAATTCTACAAATTTAGTTTTCCACAATTCCGATGACAGTAATTCAATTAATTCCATTTCAAAACTATCAATATCCATCCATTCAAAAAGAGATAAATCAAATGGCGTTATCTTTAAATCAATTAAAGTCAGGTTTGATAAGGAAAGAAAATATGTGTGTGTGTATTTGGAAATCTTCACATCATTTGGAAAATTCTTCTCTGAGAGCTTCAATGTATTTTTGAAATTCATCTTTGTTAATGTTAAATTGATTTGCATGGGCCTTTATATTTCGAAAGTACTTGTAGGGGTTAGTGGCAGTATCACGGCAAAATATATCTAATTTTGATGCAAATTCTTTCAAATATTCAAAAAGTTCTATTACTGTTTGACCCTTCACTCGCAAATGCAAGTTTAATTCATTCAGGTGTTGAGTTATATCAGTCAGAAACATCAGTTTGCATAACCAGTCTCCATTATTTATTTCCGGATAATGTTGTTCTTTTTCATCAAAAAACATCTTGATTTCTTTCAGACATGATACAAACCTGTTCAAGACATTACTTTGACTACATTCCTGTATAAAGGGAGATCTATATATGCACTATTCATTTCTTACCAAAGGGATTTAAATTGCCTATGTGTTAATGAAGAACGAGAAACTATGAAATTAATTATTTTAATGACAGTGTCCATTACAGAATTCAAGCATTGTGATGAGATTTTTGCAATTAAATTTTTCTGGTGTACAATGCAGTGGAAACTCAATATTCGATGTTTAATATGATTTTTAAGATGCACGGCTGGCATCAGTAGTAACACTAAATTTTTATTTATGTTAATTTTCTGATTTTCAAAATAATTGAAAAATGCAGTGAAAATATGCCCCTTTATTGTACCAGTAAGAGGAATCAAGCAACAGAATTCTTCATAAATATGATTGTTGTTATAATATCATGCAACTATTGCTAGGCACGCCACATCATTTACACCAGTGCTTTCATCAACAATAACACTGAATGCAACAGCTTGTTGTAAACTGGTTTTCTGTTTTGTTGTTACATTTTCGGCCATGTCAGTTATTCTTCTTTGAATTGATCTTGCAGAAGATGGTATTTCACGAATTCGAGACAGTATTGTTTGTTTATTTGGTAGATCACCGAATAAGATTTCAGCACTTTTCAATAACATTTCTTTGATGAATTGTCCATCTGTGAAAGGTTTGCCTTTCAAAGCCACACAATGAGCAATTGTATAACTACATTTGGTGGCTTTATTTTAGGTTCCAATTATTTGACTAAAATAAGTAGTTTGTTTCTTAAAGGCAGAAACAGCTCTTTTCACAGCTTCACTTTTCTCATTTGAATTTTTAAACATGAACACGTTTAATTTGATTATGTCTTTGTATACTTGAGGTACGACACAATACTTTCACAGCATAATGTACACACAGCACAATCTTTTTGCTGTACAAATCCACATTCATTTGTCCAAGAGTTTTGAAAAAAGCGAATATCATGTTTTTGTCTTTTGTGGGGCATTTTGGGAATCTCTCAGTCAGTATGCCATGAGAATCTCTTTTTTGAAAAAAGCACTACCAATGAGTATCGATTATTTACCAATCAACTATTGAAAATAGCTTTCTAGAATTAATAACTTAATAAGCTTTTTATTTGGATTACGATTTCATTTTTTAATATTATCAGAAGTAAAATGTAAATATGTAGAATTTATTTCACTTGCAAACAAAAATATCTTTTAAATGAAGTCAAATGTATTATTTTCTGATAAATAATGATTTAATTGTAAATTCAATGTTGAATGTAAAACCAAAAAAAAAAAAAAAGACGCTGTAATTAAAATATATATTTTTTACTATTTCAATTTATTCCGAGTGCCATTGATAATCGTTGATGTGCCAAGCATGGCACAGGTGCCATAGGTTGCCGACCCCTGCCTTAAATATTAAATCATTTATACATGTGCATGCAGGGATGTGTTTATAATAATAATATTTAGATAGTTATTCATGTGTTCAGTACCTGAATGACAATCAGTATTATGTAATTAGAGGGCATGAGTTACAAAACCAATAACAGTATTGATATAAACTTTAAAATAATTTAAAACAAAATTGAAACAGAGAACTCTCTATAAATTAAAAAAAAAATTATTTAATACATCAACTCGGCTTCCATTCCTTAATGGAACCTTATCAAGATGTTTTTTTAAATAAAATCACATGACCAGTTCTTCTACTGCAACTCCACCCAATGGACATTATTTATATTGCATTACAATAAATATAATTATTAAAATAAATACATGCATTTAAAAATGATTAAACTTTTTACAATCCCTTTCCCCCTATAATATATATATTTACAAAATTTAAAACTATTTTAAATTATAACTCTTAAGTTTCAAATAGTCTAATATTGTCCATTTCCCCCCTAGTTGTGCTAGACCTTTAACTATGTTTACACATTTGTTTAAACTTTCTTGAATATACAAAATTTCATAACATTTTCTTTGTTTCTAATTTTTAACATACTTGATTACCTGAATATATTTCACACAATTCATTTTATGTCCACTATCCAAAAAATGAATATATGACTTTAAACTTATATCTTTTCTGTTAATTGCCTTATCATGCTCCTTACCTCTTTCAATGACAAGTCTGAAATCATTTTTGCATCGCAATGATAAATTATGTAAATGTAAGAGTGATAAAATTTTAAATATTGAACTATTTATTAATGAACTTTTAAAGGTTGGTTATGATAAAAACCAAATCTTGCATACAGTAAATTCATTTAATAATTAGAAGAGGGTTTGCAATGTTATCTTAGATAATAAAAAATGGATATCTATGTCATTTATAAATGACATGCAATCTAAATTAATTAAGAATATAGTTAAAGAAAAGTATAATATTTCATTTTGTGTTCCTCAGAATGCTAATCAATTGATTAATAATTCTAAGAATATAATTCCTAAGTTGCAAAGAAGTAATATAATTTATCAGATTTCATGTGGATGTCAAAAATTATATATCGGTGAATCGAGATGTTCTGTGAAAAAAAGATTGAAGGTGCATCAATTATTATATAAGCGAATTAAAAATAATGTAAATAGTCAATTTGGTACAGCTTCAGTATTCTTTGACCATGAAAAAACTTGTAATTATAGGTTTACATTTAATAGTAATGAAATAAAAATATTAATGGAAGAAAGGAATCATAAAAAAAGGAAAATTAAAGAGGCAATTTTGATTGATAAATATAAGGATAAAGTTATTAATAGGCAAGTTGCAAATAGGGCCATAAACAGTTTATGGAAATATATGTAATGTTAAGTTTAAAAATATTTGAAATTCAGTTAACACTGACGAGGATTACGATGTAATTGAAAGCACTTCAAAAGAATTTAAACAACAATATTGTTTATACCATTAATTATTCATGTTTATATATATATAATTATAATAAAAATAATAATTTTAATGGTAACAAACTATTATAAATAGTCTTTCAATCTACAGAATGCTTTCGGTTAATTTCTTAAACTTGCTTCAACTGCCATTAAATTAAAAAAAACAAAAGAAAGCGGAAGCAAACGTCATCAATTCAAATTCCATGAATCTCATATTTTAATGTTAGCAGCTTGTCTATTTATTAAATACATTTTATTCTTATTTATAAAAATTGCCTTCTTAATTTTTCTTTTACTATGGTTTCTCTCTTCATGAAGAGTTTTCACATTTTCAAAATCAAATTTAAATTTATATTTACATGTTTTTTCATGATCAAAGAAAACTGAAGGAGACATTAAATCATTATTTTTACTTTTTACATGCTTATATAACAATTCATGCTCCTTCAATCTCTTCTCAATACTGCACCTAGATTCACCTATATATGATAGCATACAATCACAAAAAAATTTGATATATAATATTACTTTTCTGCTTGACAGGTATGACATCCTTAGAATTATTGACTAATTTATTAATATTGTTTGGAACATAGAAATAATATTTTGTGTAAATATTCATGTGATAAAAAATATTGAAAATTATGTAAGTGAATTATTAAGTGTAGGTTATAATATAAAAGAAATTTATCAGGTGATTTGTCAATTTAGTAAGAAAATTAATAGAAATGTTGGTGATGAAGAAATTGAGAGTAAGAAGTGGATTTCTTTGCCTTTTTATAATAATATTCAAATAAAATTTATAAAAAAAGTTTATAATAGTATATATAATGTTTCATTTTATGGATCGGGTAATTTAAATAGAATGGTTAATAATTCAAAAGATAAGTTAGAAAAAAATAATGTGAGTAATGTAATTTATAGAATTTTTTGTGGGTGTAACTTATCATATGTGGGGGAATCTAGATGTAATATGGAGAAAAGAATTAAAGAGCATAAATTGTTATATAAAAGAGTTTTGAAAAATGTACAGATATGTAGTGATAGTAATAATGAAATGAAGTTATATACTGAATCTGTTTTTTATGATCATGATAGGAATTGTAATTTTAAATTTGATTTTGATATTAAAAAAATAAAAATTTTAGGCCAAGAGAGAGATAATGAAAAAAGAAAAATTAAAGAGGCAATTTTTATTAGTAGATATAAAAATACGGTAATAAATAGACAGCAAATGTTAGGATTAATGAATTGTAGGATATTTAAATCAACATGTGTTTCTGGTTGGTAATAGATGATTCCATTTTGAAAGTTGAGTTGATAATGATTATGAATATAATCGAAAATATTTCTCTATGAGTTTTTATTTATATTATATTATAAATTGTTTACTGTTATTTGGAATATATTTAAGTTTCGTTATTGTATTATTAATATTAGCAGACATTTTATTTTGTTATATATATATATATATATAACTAATAGATTGAATTTATTCCATTTAAAATTATGTAAACAAACTAAGTATAAATACCACCAAATGCTTAATGGACAGGTGATATCACTCTGTCTTTTAATAAGTTTACATTACATTATTTATTATTTATAATACACTCTAATTTTGCAACAAAGTTCATGCTTTCTTACATGTTCAATCTTTTCTTTTTGCTAGTCATGCACTTTACATTCCTCACATGACATCTTCAAATTCTGGAAGTTGGTACTTTGTAGAACAGATCATTAACAGTTACCATAGCAACTTTATATAAGTGGTGTTAGCTGACTCTGAAGTATGGGGAACACATTTCTGCAAAGAGCAGAGTTTTGTCTTTCAGGCATAATCTTTGTGAACACGAAGCATAGCACTATAATTTTACAAAACAATTTCATGAGCAGAGTGTTGGTACATAGCTAGTGGATATTTAGCATTTCATGCTACTGGTTTTCCAGTAGTATTAGTTGTCTATCATAGTTGAAATAGTCATAGAGCTGAAAAGTAAACTATAGTTTTTATTATTAAACATATATAACAAGTTATTTATTTATATAGAGCTGTTTTTAAACTAATAATAATTAGAGATCACTCCACTGCACATGTGCTTTATAGATCTAAACACTTAATGAATACTCTCCTTTCCAAACACAAGATAAAATTATAGAATCATTTAGATTAAAAAGATAGTGTGACTCATTCTATCTTTTCAAAAGACTTTATCTTGTATTTGAAAAGGAGAATATTCTCTAAGTCCTTAGTATAAAGCACATGTGCAACGGAGTTATCTCTAATTATTATTATAGTTTTTATTATTTTGAAGAAGGTTATTCATTTCTCTTCTGTCTGATAATGTTGATGTCAAAAATTTATTCCATTATAATATCTGATGATCCACCCATCTACAGCCCAAATCTGTGTCTAATGCTTCTTAATACTAATACCAATCTAATCTTTTTTCTTTAATATGAAAAAACATTATATATTTTTTACGCATGCGCAAAAACTCATGATAATGAGATACTTTTCACTTCCATACTTAATTAACTTCTTTCTTGATACATTAATTTTAATTAACCATGCATAATATCCATTAGGGCTAATTATTTGTTTTCGAATTTACATTCATTTTTCTTAAAATGACATTTCAAAATTAACTATTCTTTTATAGTTTTATTAAAAAGTCCCGACTGACTTTTCTAAACTTTCTAGTAATTTCTTTCATTTGGTAACTTAATATTTAATTTTTACAAATTTAGTTTCATCTTTCTTTCCCCACCAGAAAAATGTAAAATTTGCACTCCCAACATGTTTAACAAGTTAACATTATGATTACACAGACTCTGCTTAGAATCAGCAAACACAATAATTCTATATATTGAATTCGTTTTACAGGCTTGAATGATTTCTGAGATTAAATTAAATCATAAAGAACAGTTCACTTATTCTTATCAAAGCAAAATACACATCATTACGATGATGTCATGCTGGTCACAACTGAATATACTTGAGTTATTTACAATAATATATAAACCGGTTCCACTTAATTACAATTTATGCTAATTTTCTTATTTATGCTATCAGAAACATTAATAAAATTTTTAAATTTAATTTTACTTCCATTTCCCTTTTTCTTAAAATTCTGTTGTAGCAATGCATGATTTTAAGATTTTATTAGTATTTGAATTCATATTTCAGGGATATATTTATATTATTTTTTAAAATAATGTAATACGCTTGTGGTACACATATTTCACCCTAATATATATATACACTGTATATTCCAATGCATATCACTAGCTGGAAATTAAATAAAAGCTGTTTAAAGTTCAGACATTTATTTACAGAGGGCGTTGCTAAAATACATTTGGGAGAGTGATTTGAATATATGAATATATATATACTTTCACCCTCTTTATGTCACTACCACTTATTGCAGTTTATGACAATACTACATATTTCCAATGCTTTATATTTTTGTTATATATTTGCACATTATGAAAAAATGACCAATCTTAACGTGACACGTTTTAGATCAGTAACGTTTCTTATCAACTTCCTAGCATATAAAAGCGATTTACCCGCTGACGAAGAAGCTGCAAAAACCAAAAACCAATTAAATGGGCTGAGCACTTTCGAGGTTTCCCCTCATATTCATGGCCAACATAAGTTATTAGATCACTATCAATCCACAAATATAAATGATGAAATTATTATAAATATAGAGGTACAAAGGGAAGATATAAATCTAAAAACAATTATTTTTCAATATATTTCCATAATATTGGCATCAACAAGGGTTTTGAGGATTCCATCATCAGATATTAAAGCCTATCCATTAAAAATTTAAAGATTTGTTTCTTAATATAAACTGAGCACTGATTATATATATATGTGGGAGATGATGATCTGGACCAACTGATGAATGCTGGTTCAGCAAGAAATATGTGTATTGGGTTATTCATCTTTTTCATATGTAGGTAGTCATGTAAGATGGAGTGGATAGATGTAGGGAGCTTGAAAGTCTGAATTCAAATCACTTCTAATTACATTAACTTCAGTACATATTCAGTCCCTGTATTCTGCCCGCTACTCTTTTGTGTATTTAAATGGATATGTTAAGGTTCTATATATATGAGGGTCAGAGTGACTTAAAATCGAGATGAGTATGCCAATAATATTGGCATCAATAAGGGATTTGAACATTCCATCATCAGATTTTCAATGACATGGATGGTTAAAGAGTTGGAGGATGGAAAAGATTAAAGCCTGATCGGTAAAATTTGAAGATTTGCTATCTTAATACAAACTGAACATATATGTGGGAGATGATGATCTGGACCAACTGATGAGTACTGTTTTAGCAAGAAATCTGTATATTGGAGATTATTTAACTTTTTTTACATGTATTTGGTTATGTGTAGAGTAAATAGATGTAGGGAGCTTGAAAATCGAGTTCAAGTCCCTTCTAATTACATTAACTTCAGTATCAATAGAGACTTCAGACCACTCAAAGAAGTATGGAGAGATGCTTGTTAAGAGTAACAAGAGATTGAAAATGCAATATATGGGTAAGAGAACAAACAGGTGTTACTGACCTCATTGAAAAAATTAAAAGACTGAAGTGGAGTTGGACTGGACATATTTCTAGAAGATATGATAATAGATGAACACTTGAAATCTTAAACTGGATTCCAAGGGATTGTAAAAAACTCAGAAAGGGATCACATGTGAGATGGAAAAATGAAATAAGAAAGTGTGCAGGGGTGATGTGGAGAAGAGAAGCTAAAGATCAGAGAAGATGGATTGAACTTGGAGAGATCTTCATTCGTCAATGGATTGATTGTTGATGATGATATATTTGAGTAATAAAATTTAAATCTATAAACCTGTGAAAGACTTTTATTATTATATAGTTACTAAAGAAAAGATTTTGATGAATAAAAGTTATGAACTTATATCCTGTATTCATTCATGTATACATTTGTTCATTGTTAACATTAGCATTCTAACAATGTTTCAATTGGGTTCTACCAGCCACTTCTAACACACAGGTTATTTAATAAATTGCAGAGTTGCCTGAATTATCCCCAAATGGCATATACTATCTAGAAGATGGTCAGTAGCACCAAGTTAAAACATTAGTTCAATTCTAATGTTAACAATGAGCAAACATATACATGGAAGAATCTGAGGTATAAGTTTACACACACATATTGATAAGATATTATTTGTTAACATAAAAATATTATGTACATAGTACAATATAATATAAAGTTTTGAAAAATCACCAAATTTTAACATTATAAACAGATCCAAGGCTCCTCACTGATGAAGGCCAAAGCCAAAAACTAGTCTGGGGATATTGGATGAGTAGGCACTAGATGGGGATTTTATGCACAAGCCTTCTGGTGTCCATTGATTACTCTAGCTTGCTGTGTGTGGCATACGTATAGTGAGTTTTGCCTGTTTTAACAACAGTTATACACAAGCATAAGAGATGGTGGTCATGTGATGTTTATTGGCTTAGAACAGTAATAATTACATTGTTTATTACTTGGGAATTCTAAAGAAATTTGAGTATCTAATAGAATTAAAACAGCGATCTATGGACCTTGAATCCCAGAATCCTCTACTCAAAATTGCAAGCATACATAGTGATGGCAATCAGGTGCCATTAAGCAGGCAAGTATTAAATAAAGTGTTGCTCTAAAAAGAAAAACATTTGAATAGTCAAAATCTTAAAATAAATGAAAATAGAATGCTTATTCTATACAGGGTTAATATTTTAATATATATGTATTGTTTATTTATTGATTTCATTTATTCATTTGTAATACATAGAAATATAGTGACAAATAATACGTAAGGTTAATTAATTTTTAATTATATAAGTCCAATTACTTTGATATTAAACAATATGAGAATAAACGTCAAAAAGAAAAAAATATTGCTACATTAATGGGCTTTTTTTGAAAATAAAGGTAATTTTCAATACAGACCTTAATGTTTTGCCAGTAATTATGACTTCCTACCTTTTTGAAATATTTATTTAGAACAATGTAGCGTTTTACTAAAATGAATTAAACATTTTTATTGTTACTTATTTTTGGTTTATTGTTACTAGTGCTGATATGTATATTTTCGACTTTATTCAGAGTGAGAAAACACTTATCACAATAACAAAAAGAACAAAATATTTGTATTATTAATTAAATTGATATTCAATCTAATACACTAGAAATGACCACCTAACTACTGGTTTAAATAAAAAAGTATGTAAAGCAGTCTTTTTAATAAGTAGTCCACTGCAGAATAAAGGCCTGTCAACACCTCACAGAGGAAAAGAAGGAGATTCTATACCAGGTTTCCAGTTGCCAGGCGGTAAGGGTCCGAATATGATTTTACTCTTGTTTTATCCTTTAGCTAGTGATACCTAGATATTTGATTAATGATTATTGTTGGATGTTTAATTCTGTTGATTAGGAGTCAGCTATCTGAGGAAAAATTTCTAAGCCTCTTAATTTTTTTTTGCTCGATCTGGATTCGAATGTCAGACCATAGGTATGGCAGATAAATGCATTGCTTCTGCAACATGAGACCCTTATTCCTACAAAGTGTATTATAGTTTACCCACATCATGAGTCCAGATAATTATTTAACACCCCCTGTTTGGATGGGGAGATCACTGGAGCTCGGACACCAAATTATTAATTAAGAAATGCCATTATATTGATTAAGCTGCTCCATCTTTTAAATTTATATGTCTCATCTGTGGTTTGATTTACACATCTTTGGGTCTTAAAATCATCTCATCCCTGGGCTACATATTCAGTGTGACCTCTTAGTAATTCATTGTAATATGAATGAAATTGAAAAATAATATTAATAATGAATATCTTTCTCAGTTCTTTTGTTTAGTTCAACTTTTAGAATAAAACAATTAACTGATCTAACTTGTCCACAAATCTGAAAACAGCTGCCTTTCATTTTCAGAACAAGAATAGATTAAAAAAATAAGCTTTTAACTCTTTTATTTTATGTTTTACTAAAAAAAACAACAACTGAATTATATGTTAAAGTGGCCTTAAGTTTTTTTCATTAAGAATTCCATTATTTTTTCGATTAGTTCCATTTATAAATGCATTTGGTTGTTACTAAATATTGTATGTATTTCTGTGAAAAATTAGCAAATGAATGCTATTTGTATCAAGTTCTAATCAATATTTGCCCCATCTATCTGGATTTCTTTTGTTAAATTTGTTGTATATCTTTAATATAGCAGTTTTAAGTTGTTTGGCATCAATTATAATCGGGAATAACATGTAAATGAATGGATTTTAATATCGTTGTTAAAACTCAGTATTAAATAAATAATCAAAAGATTTGTACACAATCATTGCAAAGTAGTGGAAAAATATAAATCATCCAATGTCACATGTTTCAATTAATGTTGGCTTTCCACACTCATTCAATGTCCCATTGCTTCTGTATCGTTTATGTCTACATAGATTACAAACAATTCAAATTATTGATTTCTTTTTTCGAAGCTCTATCTCTGGATATCACTGTAATCATTTAACACTCTCAAACAATTATTATTTATACTTAAGTTACTCAATTAGCCTTTGCAGTTAATTCAAGAGCAATTATCTGATGTTTCAGACCCTGGAGAGCTTTGAAACAAATTTGAACCCTTTCCCCTCCATGAATATATCTGGCCTTATTTTTCAAATAACTTTTTTAACCTATAAGGGACTTGCACTCAGATTTTCAAACTCTCCATAGCTCTCCAATCCATCTTATACAACTGACACACATGACTACATAGATGTGAAAAATATCAATGATCTCCAATATATGTATTTCATGTTGAACCAGCGCTTAACAGTTGGTCCAGATCACCATCTCTCACACATATATACAATCATTGTTCAATTTATATTAAAATAGCAAATCTTCAAACTTTAATAACAAGCTTCAATCTTCTCCTCTCTATAACTCTTCAGCCATCCATATCATTGAAAATCTGAGAATGAAATGCTCAAAATCCTTATTGATGTCAATCCTTAAGTCAATCTGACCTCTCACACATAGGACCCTAATATGTTCATCTCTCTTCTGTTTAATTAAGATTTAAGGTCAACATGGATATGACAATAATATTGGTATTAACAAGAGCTTTGAGCATTTCATTCTTGGATTTTGAATGATATGGATGGCTGAAGAGTTGGAAAAAATTGAAGCTTGTCCATTAATGTTTGAAGATTTGCTATCTTACTATAAACTAAACAATGATTGTATATATGTGTAAATGATGTAATCTGGACCAACTGATGATTGCTGGTTCAGAATAAAATACGTTTATTGGAGAGCATTGATTTGTTTCTCATGTATGTGGTTATGTGTGTGTCAGTTGTATAAGAAGGATTGGATAGCTGTGTGGGGAATTTGAAAATCAGAGTTCAAGACCCTTATAATTACATTAAGTTTAGTACAGACAATATACATGTACTTAAATATAATTTTTTTAACTTAATTTCTATTTTAGGGTATATTTGTTTAATCTATATCATCACACTATCATTTTTTTAAATAGCATATTTACAATCAATTAAGTTATTTATATATATATATATATATATATATATATATATATATATATATATATATATATATATATATATATATATATATATTAATGTATTAGAGTGATTTTCCTCAATGGTAAGATATTCTGTTCATTTTATAGAAAATGCAAGTTATGTCGTGATGGAAGATAAATTTTGTAAAGTGTAATACTACTATATGCTTCATAAGATGTGTTATTTAACTAAAAGGTGCTATATAATAGTCAAATCTTCCAAATATAAATAAAATTCAAGCCTATTTTGATTTGTGGGTAATGATTTTGGGGTAGACACAGTTACTGAAGTGTTTCTCTTGAAATTTATCCCACCATAGTTCACAATTCAGAATGTGGTATTAGATAATGATTTATATCTTATTTAAATAATGAATTAATAGAAAACACCTACATGTTCTCATTTGTATACTATTATATATTTATATTCTATTTTATAATTTTTTTCTTCAACTCTATGCATACATTCTGAAATAAATATGAAGCTGTTTAAAACTAAAAAAAAGTCAAAAC
Source organism: Epiperipatus broadwayi (assembly GCA_028023455.1). Lineage (NCBI taxonomy): Eukaryota > Metazoa > Onychophora > Udeonychophora > Euonychophora > Peripatidae > Epiperipatus > Epiperipatus broadwayi. The sequence goes on along the minus strand of JAQFVV010000072.1, from coordinate 301,511 downwards.
TTATCATGGCTCTGACTTTTATGAGTTCTTAACCTGCAAGATATAGGTTGTGAAGATAATTTGAAGTGAGAGATGTATTATTAATTCAAAAAGTTGATATATATGATAATATTACTTATCTAATGGAGATGACATTTTAAAATCAGTAGTCAATTTAAGTTCACAAAAATATTATTTGTTAATGGTTTCTGGGTAAAACAGAATTAAAAAAAAACATTTAATTATTGAACAATATTTCTGTAATATAATTTTCACTATACCACTCTCACGTGAGTTAGGTACTGGTATCTAACCACTTTTAACACCTTGTGGAGAAGTATAATCATAAATATATGATCAAAGATATGTGAAATAGATATTTGATCCTCACATTTCATGCTAAACCAGCATCCATCAGTAGGCCCATATCACAATGTCTTAGACATAGCTTTATTATTGTTCAGTATATATATAAATAGCCAATTACTACAGTTTAGTTGACAAACTTACTGCCCTCACAACTTCGACTCAAATTGCTTAATGGAAGTGTATTAATAATTTTTCTTAGTCATTCATTAGACTAGAGATTATTCATTTAATAAATAATTATTCATTTAATGAATAATATTTCTGTAGAAATTACACCACTCTCACACTAGCCAGGAAGCTGTTCAGCATGCAATGTGCATCTTGGGGATTATACATCTTGATTACACAACTTCACAAGGTGTTAAAAGATACAAACCAGTTCCTACCTTACATGTGAGCAGTGTAGTGAAAATTACACTATAGAAATATTATTCATCAAGTAGGTAGAATAATAGAAATTATTAATATCCTTCCATTAAGTAGTTTGTGTCAAAGATGTGAGTTCAGTAAAGTGACAGATCAATTAAGCTGTAGTAATTGGCTATCTATATATATACTGAACAATGATAAAGATATATAATGGATGAGTGCTGGTTCAGCTTGAAATGTGCATCTTAGGGATCATACATCTTTTACATGTCTTGGGTCATATTATTATGATTATATCCTTCCACAAAGTGTTAAAAGGGAATAGAAATCAGTCTATACCTTGCATTAGAGTGATGTAATGAAAATTACACTAAAAATATTATTCATTAAGTGGATCTCTAATCTAATGAATAACTAATAAAAATTATTAATTTAACTATGCATGAACTAAAGTAAAAGTTCATTGATAGCCCAATCTTTACCTAACAGTGCCCTGCTTTTCACCTGGGGTATTTTACATCGGATGTTCCAGTGCTATAAATTCATTTTTTTTTTTTTTAAAAAAATTGAAGCAAAAAATATTACCACACATAATGAATTAAACTTCCTAAATAATATTACGTAATATGATATTTTTATATGAATTTAACATTGGTAAATTTGTACTATTTTAAATTAAAGATTAATTTAAAATATTTTCCTTTCATAAATATTAAACAATTAAGTTTTTTAAAACTGAGTAAAGAAATTTAGCTATTTGTAAGCCTACAGCAATTAAAAATATTGCACAACGCCCCCTAGGAACTCTATAATGTATTAATCTCATAATTGCTTATGTTGAGTACACATATATATTCAAAAATTTAGTTTCATATTTTATTAATTCTTAATACATAAAATAGATTACCGATATAAATTCTATATATACTTTTTATATTCATTGATTTTTTTTTTCCTTCTAGATAAACAACGGGAGTGTTTATGTTCAACTATTTTAAATTCTTTGACTTTTTTTTTATATAGCTTGCCAGGCTTTGTAAATCTCAGAAGAAAAAAGATTTTTTCTCTAAAGAATACGTTTCAAAAAACGATATTGACTATATATATATAATGTTTCAAAAGACTATACACTTTCATATGGGTAATAAAAAAATAAACAACGAGGTTCAATTTTTTATTTCTAGAATAATTTTTATTCAAATATTAGAAAAATAATAAGTTCCTTTACAAAGATTAATTATGAATTAACTTGTACATTCATTTCCGTTTCCAATTTGTTTTTCAAAGTGAACATTCATCCAATTGTTTACACAAATTTGAGATTCGCTAGGATGCTGCAACTTGGGTCAAAGGTCCTTCCAAATATTCAGCAAGGGCTTTAGCCTTTGCTTTAAGCATTCCAAAGCTGACAGTATTCTTTGCATACATACATAAAAGCAAATTTGCTACTTTAGTGATAGCCACTCTGCCTTCATTAGCTTCTAATAGAATAAACTGTAGAACTTCATTTAATGCAGTATGGCCTGTTTTCTCATAAGCACACCAAATATTACTAGCAATTGCTGCCGGTACTCTTGCATCTTTATCACCATATCCTGAATAAGCCAGCAAGGAACCTTCACTGTTTAATAACAGCGTACTTTGCACACCACCAGTATTGGCTTGACTTAGTACGTGAGTTAATGCTTTAGGTTTAAGCATGATGTAAAATATGAGGTTCAATTTTTTTGATGCACATCACTATAATATATATGTAAACATGAAATTAGCATAGATTAATGAATATATAATTATGAGGGTTCTTAAGTTATCCATAAATAACACTCTATATACAGTATTAACAAAAGGGCAAGAATAAAGTGGATCAATTATATTCTTTACTTTTTATTAATTCATAGAGTGTTTTATATATATTTATAATAGATTGAACTTCCACCATTATTATAAATAATATTAAAACACTATAACAGTGAATAAAAATAAATATAATTAAATAAACCAACTATACTGATTTAACAAATGCAACTGTGTTTCATAATCATGAGAAGAAATAGGGGCATGGTTTGGATCCTGGTACTGTTAGGGCAGGGCTGCCCTTTACTACTGGAGTGCCAAGACACCAAGATAATTAATAAAATTTATATGTAAATAAAATTGTTTATCTTTTCGAATCATTTCATCATTAGAAATACATTCTGAGCGTGAATACTTTTTATTTAAATATAAAAGATACTTCTACTTAAACTTATTTGTGACAATTACCCAGGCTTCATAAATTCAAAATATACTACATATATACTCTTATCATAATACTAAAGTGAACAAACCAACACCATTTTTTCATGATAATTAATAAAACTTAGATGTAAATGTCTAGATTTCTGAATCACTTTATCTCTAGAAACACATTCTGATTGTAAATATTTATTATTTAAACATAAGAGGAATATTTCTTTATTTAAACTTATTGTGGCAATTGCTCTAGTCTTGAAATATATTTCATATCCTCTTTACCATTGCACAAAACCAAACAGGCTCATGTCCTTTCATCATTATAATTAATAAAAATTATATGTAAATAAAAATGTTTAGCTTTTCCAATCATTTTTATTTAAATATCCCAATTTATATAAAAAGTAACACATTAAAATTAACAATTTACTTAAAAATAAAACTTATTTTAAAAGTATTGGTAGAGTGTCTGCCTTTGAAATATCAAGTCTGGATTTAATGCTATGTTGTGCTGATGATTTTTAATAGTGTTATCTTTCTCTTTTTGTTATTATTATTATTGCTTATTATCTTTTTACACATTTTACTAAATAGTTTTTCTTATTTTTAATAATGATATCTGTTTTTTTAGAGGTGTATTATCTTTTTACATATTTTACTAACTGTTTTTTCTTGGATGCGTTCTTTAGCTAAGAACTCACAAATGATTCATAATTCACACCACGGTTTAAATCTAAGAAAAACAGAATGACTAAAAAACATAATTTTTTAAAAAATGTTATTGCATGCTAAATTATTTAATTCTTAACAAATTTCATGGGAAATTTTTATTATTGAATGAAAACAAGTGAAAGCATTTTTACTGTAATGAATAGTCTATTTATATATTTATAAACAGGAGGTTTATTTCCTTCTTAATGGAAAATGTAAATAAGTTTTGTGTCAGGGAGATTCTGATTTATAAATAATGGATGAATTTGGAAAACAAAGAACTTTCTTTTTAACAAGAAGGTATTATTGAGATGTAAGAGTTATATTAGCTGTATTATTTAAAATTGACCTAGTTTGGTGGTCCTAATAAAATATAAACAATGTAAGTAAAAAAATTTAAAACATTGGACTACATATATAAAAATTATAGTTTTTGTTAGTGAACTAACAACAGATAAAAAATTAAATAGTAGTGTTAGTGTAAATATATCATTATTGAAGGAATATGATTTTGTTAATAGGAAATATGAATAAGTTTATGCATGAGAGATTTTCAATGGGGTTTTCAAACAAACAACTGCTTTTAATGAATTACTGACCTGCTGGTTAAAGTTGATCTAAATATTGATTAAGAAAGAATAATGGAGATAAACCAGGTGCCACACTCTCTTTACTCCTTGCTATGAAGGACAGAGCTTCCAAAGAATCGTATTCTGGATATACATAATATTTTCAATAACCAAATGATTAGCCAAATAAATTTTTTACTTTGAGGGAATATATATATATACTAGACCCTTCGAAAGTGTTAAGCATATTCATTTGTGTTTATGTATTCATTAAAAATTCACAGCTTTGAGGACAATTGTGCTACACATGCAAATGGAATAGTATAATAACCATGTAAGTAACTTATATATTATATACTTTTTTTATTTAATATCAGAGCTGGCTAAGAAGAGGAGGGGAGCACTGCAATGTTTTCATTACTATTATTTTAATTTTACATGTAAACTGATTTATTTAAAGAAATTTTAATGGAAAGATTTTTAATCAAGATGACATGGGAAGCCTAATTAATATGTTTTATTTTCTGTGTTTTATTCTTTATGTTTATTTTATAGAAACAAATGAATAAAACATTTAATGTATTTACTGAACATATTAAATGACAAAAGCTATATTTTCAAGTTTTTTTTTCTTCAAAAACGCTAGAAAAAAATCTCTTTTAATTTACAAATTTTATTTCATAGAATGGAGTGTGTGTGTGTGCTAACATTTACCTTGCACAAAGAAGCTTCATAGGCATATGACAGGCCTGTGTTAAGGTAATGCATGGTGAAAGGAATGATAGAAAGTGAAAGATTAAAGAGGCTTGGTTTATTGTGCAAAATGAATACATAATACATTAAAGAGTCAATAGCATTCAAATTAATAAAAAATGGTTGTTTTTTAAAATTTTTAACAGAAAAATATTGGGGGTGTTGAAAGTATACTTGGTTTATTATATATATTTGATTTCTCTGTTGCAGTGTTTTAATATTATATAAATAATCTATTCCTCATGTTACATAAGTTAATAACTGAATTCCATCCCTATGGTTCTTGAGGTAGTCTTGATATATAAATTTACATGAACGTAGTTGAAAGTATTAATGTTTGGATTGGCTGGTTGCAATGGTAGAGTTATGGACACCAAAGCCCGAGATTCATGGATCAGAGTACAGTCATATCGACATCTCAAGAAATAAATCATTCGTTTATCTACTTATTTATTTTCAATGCTGAGTGAAATTGGTTTAAATGTTTTTCCATTACATAGAGGAAAGCATTGATGTTAGAATGTGATTCAGTTATTTAGAACCCCAGTCCCAAAAGAAACGTAATAAAAATTTAACCAGTTGTTAATAACTTTACAAACATATTTATTTCATAGGATAAAGATCAGGGATATCAAATTTTTAAACAAACTACACATACAAAATTAGTGTCTCTGATTTAATATCGAAATTGTTTAAAAAATACAAAATACACATTTTTTTTTTCATGTTGGAACTTCTCACTCCAACAGTAGCACAACTTTTTAAATTCAGTTGCCTAATATATACAGTCTAGACTGTATTGATGAAAATTATTTTTCATTCAGAGTTTAAATTTTTTTTTGACGTATTTACAAATGAATATAATGGACACACACACTTTTATTTTTTATCTTCACAATGTTTCGGTAATAAATTTTCCCAATTAAAAATAAAATTGAAAGTTAGTATATTGTTCCATTATGTGTTTTCTATAAAGGTCTGAAGCATAATCATGTTTCATGTTATAACACATGACCCAGGTATTTTGCCATGAAACAGATATTGATTTAAAAATAGTGATGCATGCAGTTCGAAGAGAGAGCCAATAACCTTTTCACTAGGACATATGATATATATAAATGAGGATTATTTAAACTTCTTTGTATCAATAATTTCAATCTATATGGTCAAGTTGCGATCCTTAGTGTCTATATAAGTATATTAGACCATTAATAAGGATGGGATTCTGCCCTTATTGTTAAAAGGAAGTTGCCTTGACAACAGTTTGAAATTGTTGATTGTTATTGATATTGGGATTGTCTAAGTGTTGACTGGTTTTTAATGATTTTATATATACATAATGGTTTTTATAATAATATGACTTTGATATGATTTTAATTATTATTATCATTAACCCATGTACATTTATTCTGTTCTGCCACCTATTGTCAGTTTGAGTTATCAATATGTATTAGATGATAATGCTCTTTAAATCCCTATTCAGTACAGTCCTATCAATATTCCCAAATTTGTTTCTGGTGTACAATCTTTGCTTGTGAAGAGTTTTAGATCTGGATCACAAGGTGGAAAAACTTTAGTAATATTTATGAAATTTGCTTCTGAAAAGCATGGAATAATTTGGGACTCATGTGATAATTTTATGGGGGAATGATTATTATTAGATATAAAACCTTTTTAATTTTTTTTGCATCACCTGCATTAATGGCAAATGACTCTCTGCTGATGGATCAGTTCCTAAGCACTTACAGGACTGTAGAGATGTTTCTCTCAGAAACTTAGCAATTTGCAAAATATAGAAGGCCTCTTTGTAACATCCTAGCTCCATCTATTGGAAGAATTCAGCTTGCAGTGAATAAGTATTATCACATGATTATCCCACTCAATTGTCTGGATATTCCAATTTGTCTCTATACAAAGATCTTAATATATATATATATATATACTCAAAGAAGTATGGAGAGATGTATGTTGGGAGTAACAAGAAGAGTTCGAAAACGCAATGTATGGGTAAGAGAACAAACAGGTGTTACTGACCTCATTGAAAAAATTAAAAGATTGAAGTGGAGTTGGGCTGGTCATATTGCTAGAAGAGATGATAATAGATGGACAATTGATATTTTAAACTGGATTCCAAGAGATTGTAAAAGACCCAGAAAAAGACCACATGTGAGATGGATGGGTGAGATGGATGGATGAAATGAGAAAGTGTGCAGGGGTGATGTGGAGAAGAGAAGCTAAAGATCGAAGAAGATGGATTAAACTTGGAGAGACCTTCATCCTGCAGTTTATATATATATATATATATATATATATATATATATATATATATAACTATAACCATTAAATGTCTGTATTTTTAAATTATATAATAATAATTCAAACAAATATATTTAACACAGTATTCAAAATTAAATAATATATTCTTTACCAGAAGTACTTTCAATTGTTTCACTGACAATCTTTTTCAACTGTTAATACAAACGTACAAAAAATAAAAACTTGCATTACCCATCATTCAATCTATTCAAATTTCCCACAATATATATATATTTGAAAACCAGGCACTCTTCACAAACCTGGGAGCTTAATTGTAAGTATAGAGGATTTGAACTCAGATTTTTAAGCACCCTTCAACTATCCACACTATCTTATACAACTGATACACATGACCACACACATGTAGAAAAGATTAATAATCACAATATTCGTATTTCATGCTAAACCAGCACTCATCAGTTGGTCCAGACTATCATCTCTCACACATATATATAATCAATGCTCAGTTTATATTAAGATAGCAAATCTTCATACTTCTTATATGTATTTAATGGACACTGTCCTATACATGAGGGGTCAGAGTGACTTCAGGTCAACATGGGCATGGCAATAATATTAGCATCAGCATAGGATTTGAGTTTTCATTATCAGATTTTCAATGATATGGATGGCTGAAAAGTTGGAGGTTGCAGTGGATTGAAGCCTGTCCATTAAAGTATGAAGATTTGCTATCTTAATATAAACTGAGCATTGATTATATATATGTGTGAGAGATGATAGTCTGGACCAACTGATGAGTGCTGGTTTAGCATAAAATATGTATATTGGTGATTATTTATCTTTTCTACATGTGTGTGGTCATGTGTATCAGTTGTATGAGATAGTATGGATAGTTGAAGGGTGCTTGAAAATCTGAGTTCAAATCCTCATATATATATTGTACCAGGTTCGAATATGTGTGTTCGTAACACCGGTCTCTTAGGCAGAGAAGAACATACTCGGAGAGTATGTATGCCCAAATGATAGCTATAAAATATATAACTAGCATTACATTTCCAGGACATAACTTCTTCTCGACTGTTGAGTTCAACACCAAAGTTCAAAGCACTTTTTTTGTTTGTGTATAGACACGGGCGCCAGCTATCTATTCAAGAATGAATAAATAATGCGATTTGAGCAATGGCCACTAACTCAATGCCTAAATATCCACGACTAGCTCAGCTGTTTGTAATCACTAATAGATTATACATAATTAGTGGTGAAAAGAATTGATAAAGATTTGTAAAAAAATTGATAAAAAAAATTGACCGACAAATAGGGTTTAATTTTAAAGACAATTTATTAACTAACATTAATTTACTAAATTTAAACATCTTTATAATTTTTTTTTAACTAATATAACACACGCACATTTTAAATTAACACATTATAATATATATCTTATGAAAAGCATAAATAATATTTGACATCAATAAATTATCTCACATTCACAAACACACACATCAATAGTTCATTTTATGCATGCTTATATAGTTCAAATTACTTGTCTCTGTAGGATTTACGAATTACAGCAGTGGCTACTATATATAAATGAGAATAATAAAATGTTTTACCTAGGATTTTTGGGATGTGGATATTGCTTGTTGTTGGCTGCTTCTGACGGAGTATATCTAACCAGTTAGATTTGACGTTTCTTGAGGAGATTTGATGCTAATCCATTGGTTTTATTCTTGGAGACAGTTGAACATTGGTAGAGGATTTCTGAGCTGTTATGCAGACATTATTTCATGGGCAGGTTTTGATGATCTTGTTGGACTAAAGGGCTGAAGTAAAGCGTATATTCCCAAAAGCTGCTCAACACCGCATTTCTGTTTCTGGATACATAATATAAACTGCACTGTTATCTGAACTGAAACAAGACTGTCACTGGAAACTAGGCTGAACTGATTTCCAATAAAAATCTGGCTATTTATATATGCAAAGTGTTTTTGTTTTAATATCCTCTGGTAATGTGTATTGTCGAAATTTCATTGATAACTAATCCTTTGATAATGTGTTTTTGAAGCTTGTTTAATTAGTAGTAGCTTTTATAAACGTGTTGTTTTTATATCTTTAATTAGTAGTCCACCACTGGTGTGGTTTTTTTAAATCTTTATTTAACTTAATAGCCATCACTGTGTTTTCCAAATATAATTTCTTTCTAACTTTCATTTATATATTTTTTAATATTATTCTAACACGCATACATTTATTTACACTCGCATGCACATATATAACTAGTTTTAAGATTACTTTTTCTTTAATTCGAATGAAAAGAGATTTGTATTTTTTTAAACTTTAAATTATTTATATTTTACGAATACTAATAAGAAAACTCTTTACTTCCTTTTTATAAAATCTTTAGTTTAACTTTTCTAATGAAACACCCCTCTCCCCTTCTGAATAATTAATTGTAGCTTTTTATTTCAAAAACTAACGATGGAAAACTATTTGATTCATATCTTTTTCGAAAACAAACTGTAATAAACTCTTAAACTTTTAATTTTACTTTTGACAGCAAACTGATTTTGTTTACTTAAAGAAACCTTTTAGATTTTTATAACTTATTTATTATTTAATAATTTTTTAGGAAAAATCATCATGTGCCAATTTCAATATTGGTACATTACACCGCCCTCCCTTTGAGAGTAAAATGCGTCTATTTTTGACCATTTTATCTCTGACAACATTAAATCTTAATTTATTATTCTTTCTAAGTTTGCTTTTTTGATATCTTTTACTTTACATACCAAGGGCAATCTCCAATGATACTTTTCTTCTTTCTATGCTGGCAACATTGTTTACAATGTTCTGAGTCCTGGATAGTGACCATGAGGACAAACTAATTTTGTGGCACAGGAATGTTTTATAAACAAAGCTTCGGCTGCCAATTCTCTTGATCAGACTTTGACTAAGAAGAGGTCACTGTGAATGGCAGGAATTTTTAACTGTCCATTTCCGACTTACGCTTTGGAAAATGAGGTATGAGATATGGGGATTCTCCTCTAAAAAGATATTCACAACTTACTCTGGTTGTCATCAGTGTGCATTTTAAAAGAGGAATGATCCCAGCCAATCCATTACCGGTACTAAATTTTATCCAGTCAACAGCTTTAAACTTATCCTTATCTAAACTTATTTCTATACTACCCTCTTCCCTTAATTTCAACCCTTATACACTTTTAATACAACTTAGATTGACTTTATATTTATATTAACCTTTTGATATTATTTTTAAATACACATGAACATTACTTTAACATATTTATTTATATTACATTATTATTTATAACCCTTATGAACATTATTTAAATATTTATTTACATTACTCTTATAATATTATCTTTAAACCATTACGAACATTATTTTACATATTTATTTAATCTTACAATACTATTCTAAACTATCACGGATGTCAATTTACATATTTATTTATATTACAATATTACTTTTACCCCATTACTTTAACTTATATATTAACGTGCATGTATTCAGAAAACTATTTTATTTTACTGTTCTTTATTATTATACAAAGATTTTATTGGACTTGATTACTTTAAACCATTTATTTACTTCCTTTTATTAACTTACGTATATTCAAAACTATTTTATTTTAACGTGCGTGTACTCAGAAAAAAAAAACAGTTTTACTTTATTGCAATTCATTATTATACAAATATCTATTTGACTAACTTAATTTTTATTCTAGAAATTTCATTATCTTTTCATTTATTTAAACCTACAACTTTACTTTTACATCATTAATTTGACCCATTTATTTAACATGATTTTATTGATTTTATTTTAACTATTTAACCTACTTATTTATTTATGGGCATTTTTCTTAATTAATATGTGCGTGGAGAAAAAAAACAACTTTTATTTTACGAAGCCTCTGTCATTATTATTACTTTAAACCATTTGTACCGGGTTCGAATATGTGTGTTCGTAACACCGGTCTCTTAGGCAGAGAAGAACATACTCGGAGAGTATGTATGCCCAAATGATAGCTATAAAATATATAACTAGCATTACATTTCCAGGACATAACTTCTTCTTGACTGTTGAGTTCAACACCAGAGTTCAAAGCACTTTTTTTGTTTGTGTATAGACACGGGCGCCAGCTATCTATTCAAGAATGAATAAATAACGTGCTTTGAGCATTGGACACTAACTCAACGCCTAAATATCCATGACTAGCTCAGCTGTTTGTAATCACTAATAGATTATACATAATTAGTGGTGAAAAGAATTGATAAAGATTTGTAAAAGAATTGATAAAAAGAATTGACCGACAAATAGGGTTTAATTTTAAAGACAATTTATTAACTAACATTAATTTACTAAATTTAAACATCTTTATAATTTTTTTTAACTAATATAACACACACACATTTTAAATTAATACATTATAATATATATCTTATGAAAAGCATAAATAATATTTGACATCAATAAATTATCTCACATTCACAAACACGCACATCAATAGTTCATTTTATGCCTGCTTATATAGTTCAAATTACTTGTCTCTGTAGGATTTACGAATTACAGTGGTGCCTACTATATATAAATGAGAATAATAAAATGTTTTACCTAGGATTTTTGTAACGTGGATATTGCTTGTTGTTGGCTGCTTCTGATGGAGTATATCTAACTGGTTAGATTTGATGTTTCTTGAGGAGATTTGATGCTAATCCGTTGGTTTTATTCTTGGAGACAGTTGAACATTGGTGGAGGATTTCTGAGCTGTTATGCAGACATTATTTCATGGGCAGGTTTTGATGATCTTGTTGGACTAAAGGGCTGAAGTAAAGTGTATATTCCCAAAAGCTGCTCAACACCGCATTTCTGTTTCTTGATACATAATATAAACTGCACTGTTATCTGAACTGAAACAAGACTGTCACTGGAAACTAGACTGAACTGACATCCGATAAAAATCTGGCTATTTATATATGCAAAGTGTTTTTGTTTTAATATCCTCCGGCAATGTGTGTTGTCAAAATTTCATTGATAACTAATCCTTTGACAATGTGTTTTTGAAGATTGTTTAATTAGTAGTAGCTTTCATAAACGTGTTGTTTTTATATCTTTAATTAGTAGCCCACCGCTGGTGTGGTTTTTTTAAATCTTTATTTAACTTAATAGCCATCACTGTGTTTTCCAAATATAATTTTTTTCTAACTTTCATTTATATATTTTTTAATATTATTCTAACACGCATACATTTATTTACACTCACATGCACATATATAACTAGTTTTAAGATTAGTTTTTCTTTAATTCGAATGAAAAGAGATTTGTATTTTTTTAAACTTTAAGTTATTTATATTTTATGAATACTAGTAAGAAAACTCTTTACTTCCTTTTTATAAAACCTTTAGTTTAACTTTTCTAATGAAACACTCCTCTCCCCTTCTGATTAATTAATTGTAGCTTTTTATTTCAAAAACTAACGATGGAAAACTATTTGATTCATATCTTTTTCGAAAACAAACTGTAATAAACTCTTAAACTTTTAATTTTACTTTTGACAAACTGATTTTGTTTACTTAAAGAAACCTTTTAGATTTTTATAACTTATTTATTATTTAATAATATTTTAGACAAAATTATCATGTGCCAATTTCAATATTGGTACAATATATATATATATATTGTAACGATCCGGAGATAAGCGACTTAACGTAAACTGCACTACGGGGCGCCATCTAGGCAATTGAGCCTAGAAAAATTTATAAAGTAGGCAGATACGTGAGTCAAAAAAAAAATATATTTTTTTTTTCTTAAATTTTGATTCCGGTCGTTAGCCCATGTCACTAGCTCAGTGGAATAGCAGAGATTTAATAATATCATTTACTAGGATATAAAAGAATAAAGTAAGCCACTGCCAGTAATTCACATACAAACATTTATTTATGCACATATATATATAAGGTTTAAAATTACTTTAGTGATTTACATTTAATTTAACATTTAACATTATTTTTTTTTTACTTTGATTTTACTTTAATTTACATTGCATTACTATTATATTATAAATTTACATTTTTAATCAAGTTCGCACAGATGGGATTATATTAACCTGTTTAATATGTTGCTATAGATCGGTTACATAGATTTCAACGGTCAAAAACATTTCAAAGTAAACATAAACGATCAAAATACAAAGTTATTGATTACTGACAATTGCAGAGGGAAATATAAGAAACCCTCTAGTATTCATCGTAAGATACCTGCATTGTCACCAATAACTTAAAAGACATCCGAATAAATACACTTTTAGATACTCACCGTAAGGTATCAGTATTTGTCGAATGTCTATATATTTTGATCAAATATGAAAACGCAATATATAGTTAACCGATAAACAATCCATGCAAGCGTCTATAAACAACTTAAATTTAATAGTTTTATAGGATCGAGCCTGAATATACTATATAGATTTGCATTCGAAAATAAAATATTCTATCCCTATTTAACCTTAGGCTAAAATTCGCAGTCAAACTGGCATCAATCCATCTGATACATCGATGTATTCAATGTAATACGAAATACGGCAGCACCAAAAGAATTAAGAAAAGACATTGACTCTCAATCAGATAGGAATATTACATCTATCTAACGAGAAGAACAATAAAAAAAAAAACTCCATAGAAAGGAACTGCGTTCTCCGTCTTATAATTCCTTCCATAGGCAAACGGGTGAGTGCGGCGTATACATAAACGATTCTGCCCGTGGCGAATCTCCGATTACATCTACTAACTACATCAATATATCCAATCCATTGACCCAATCTAACAACGACATAAATAACCTAAGATTACCCTCCCCTAATATAACTTTACAAATCTATACAGCCATTCACGCCCGACTTAAGTTTAACATTTTTATAATTAATTTAACGGAAAACAACAATCATAATAAAACTTAAAGAACAAAAAATAAATAAATGGAAATGATTTTACAAAATAAATAAGAAAAAAAATACATCAAATAACATTATTAATTTAGTTTGGTCAGATAGGAAACTAATGCAATTATTTTAAATACGAAAAGTTTTTAACTTAATGTTCATAAATTTTAAAGTTCTTACGGTTATTGAAATAGTTCATCCTATTATATTCCTGGCCGTTTAAACGTGAATTCCCACGTCGTCCGAAGATTAGTATCCGGTTGATTTATTTATTTATCCTTTGGAGATTTTGTTTTTCGGGTAGTTGGTCCTCATTGTATAAACGATGGCCCATTTTTTTCTCTTTCTTAGCAGAACTGAAGGGATTGAAGCTGTGCGTCTTTTTCAATCCCCCCAGCGCTAACACCTAGCTGTTACATCGTCAATAATCAATCAATTTCCAGTCACTAGTCACTGATTAATAATTTCCAAAATTTTCCTTTTATATTAATGTGAAGGATTGAATTTACATTACGTCATCGATGAGATGATCCTTTTCGTTGAGGTCCGATTCCATAGGGATTTCTTCTTATTTGCTAACAGTTTCTATTGTTTTCTTATCTGACTAGAGGTTATTACATTTAAATGCTCAAGGCTGGTTTACATTTAACTAATTAACAATCATTTCCATTTCTAATTAATTACCCTGTTTTCCAAATCAAAAATATATTTAAAGACAGATTTAGAGATATAATTTTATCTCCAAATCTTTTTAAAATTTAGTTTTAAAAATACCTTTTTCTTTAATAAAAATTTTATTTTAATAATTTTTATTATCTGTGCGACTTAATATATAAGAGTTTAAGACGATATTTTAATTTCAATTTTTAATTTTTAAAGAAAGTTTTTAAATGCGAACTTTTTATTTTAACTTGTTTAATAATTATATATAAAAAAACAATGTAACGAACGTCTGTGCTCGTTACATATCAGTAAAGTTACTTAAAAAAAAATGATCAAAAAAAAAAAATATTTTACTTAGGGTTAGTAATTACGGTATTAACAAAATTTACAAACATTCGGTTAATAATTTTACAAAAAACTATATACAAAAAGAAAAAGAAAATGTTGACCATCGCCTACCTAAGGACCATTTACGTTTACACCCCTCCCCCCGAGAATTCTATTTTATTTTATCCATTTGATTTTTATTTACGGCATGACAAACAAATTATTTAACTTATTTAGGAAGGTTGCATTGAGATAAATATGTTCCAAGATAATGGATTTATACGTGTATATTTGCAGCACAATTATAACTACCACCAACTTATTTATGACTGATTGAAATGCATAAATAGGATTACACTGACGTAAATTCCCAACGGTACTCATCGTAAGGTACCACATTTCGATCATAAACTTCCGTGGCTGTGCGCCTATACACGTTAACGCATAAATATATATTAACAAAAAAAAGACATATCCAATGCAACCTTTTGATTTTCTTTTTAATTTACAAAAATTAGTTTTAAAATTATTTTATACTTTCTCGTATTTAATATATATGCGCAATTTCTTCCTGGCAGTGCTTTTATAAAATTTAAAAATATCCGACTTATGTAAGCAGATAAAACATTTATTTCATTTTGACAAAATTTGCTCAGGGTATTTGTGGTTTATTAAAGATCGGCCCAGTTGGTTGCGCCATTGTAACGATCCGGAGAAAACGACTTAACGTAAACTGCACTACGGGGCGCCATCTAGGCATTTGAACCTAGAAAAATTTATAAAGTAGGCAGATACGTGAGTCAAAAAAAAAATATATATTTTTTTTTTTTCTTAAATTTTGATTCCGGTCGTTAGCCCATGTCACTAGCTCAGTGGAATAGCAGAGATTTAATAATATCATTTACTAGGATATAAAAGAATAAAGTAAGCCACTGCCAGTAATTCACATACAAACATTTATTTATGCACATATATATATAAGGTTTAAAATTACTTTAGTGATTTACATTTAATTTAACATTTAACATTATTTTTTTTTACTTTGATTTTACTTTAATTTACATTGCATTACTATTATATTATAAATTTACATTTTTAATCAAGTTCGCACAGATGGGATTATATTAACCTGTTTAATATGTTGCTATAGATCGGTTACATAGATTTCAACGGTCAAAAACATTTCAAAGTAAACATAAACGATCAAAATACAAAGTTATTGATTACTGACAATTGCAGAGGGAAATATAAGAAACCCTCTAGTATTCATCGTAAGATACCTGCATCGTCACCAATAACTTAAAAGACATCCGAATAAATACCTTTTAGATACTCACCGTAAAGTATCAGTATTTGTCGAATGTCTATATATTTTGATCAAATATGAAAACGCAAACATATTTAACCGATAGCCAATCTATGCAAGCGTCTATAAACAACTTAAATTTAATAGTTTTATAGGATCGAGCCTGAATATACTATATAGATTTGCATTCGAAAATAAAATATTCTATCCCTATTTAACCTTAGGCTAAAATTCGCAGTCAAACTGGCATCAATCCATCTGATACATCGATGTATTCAATGTAATACGAAATACGGCAGCACCAAAAGAATTAAGAAAAGACATTGACTCTCAATCAGATAGGAATATTACATCTATCTAACGAGAAGAACAATAAAAAAAAAACTCCATAGAAAGGAACTGCGTTCTCCGTCTTATAATTCCTTCCATAGGCAAACGGGTGAGTGCGGCGTATACATAAACGATTCTGCCCGTGGCGAATCTCCGATTACATCTACTAACTACATCAATATATCCAATCCATTGACCCAATCTAACAACGACATAAATAACCTAAGATTACCCTCCCCTAATATAACTTTACAAATCTATACAGCCATTCACGCCCGACTTAAGTTTAACATTTTTATAATTAATTTAACGGAAAACAACAATCATAATAAAACTTAAAGAACAAAAAATAAATAAATGGAAATGATTTTACAAAATAAATAAGAAAAAAAATACATCAAATAACATTATTAATTTAGTTTGGTCAGATAGGAAACTAATGCAATTATTTTAAATACGAAAAGTTTTTAACTTAATGTTCATAAATTTTAAAGTTCTTACGGTTATTGAAATAGTTCATCCTATTATATTCCTGGCCGTTTAAACGTGAATTCCCACGTCGTCCGAAGATTAGTATCCGGTTGATTTATTTATTTATCCTTTGGAGATTTTGTTTTTCGGGTAGTTGGTCCTCATTGTATAAACGATGGCCCATTTTTTTTCTCTTTCTTAGCAGAACTGAAGGGATTGAAGCTGTGCGTCTTTTTCAATCCCCCCAGCGCTAACACCTAGCTGTTACATCGTCAATAATCAATCAATTTCCAGTCACTAGTCACTGATTAATAATTTCCAAAATTTTCCTTTTATATTAATGTGAAGGATTGAATTTACATTACGTCATCGATGAGATGATCCTTTTCGTTGAGGTCCGATTCCATAGGGATTTCTTCTTATTTGCTAACAGTTTCTATGGTTTTCTTATCTGACTAGAGGTTATTACATTTAAATGCTCAAGGCTGGTTTACATTTAACTAATTAACAATCATTTCCATTTCTAATTAATTACCCTGTTTTCCAAATCAAAAATATATTTAAAGACAGATTTAGAGATATAATTTTATCTCCAAATCTTTTTAAAATTTAGTTTTAAAAATACCTTTTTCTTTAATAAAAATTTTATTTTAATAATTTTTATTATCTGTGCGACTTAATATATAAGAGTTTAAGACGATATTTTAATTTCAATTTTTAATTTTTAAAGAAAGTTTTTAAATGCGAACTTTTTATTTTAACTTGTTTAATAATTATATATAAAAAAACAATGTAACGAACGTCTGTGCTCGTTACAATATATATATATATATATATATATATAAGGATTTGAGCTTAGAATTTACTATAGTAAACTCTCAGTATACTGAATGAATAAGTTAATGATATCATTAAAAAGAATAAAAGACTGAAATAGATATGGGCTGTATATATTGCATGAAGAGATGATTATAAATAATACATTTTATATAAATGTACATATGCTTCTTAATACACATGAATAAATCATTTCCATTCATTTTTTCATTGCTTATTGTAATAAATTAGCAAGCAACACAACTCCACATTCCATTGTAATTTCAACATGCTTTTTATTAACATGTTATTATGCTTACAGTTTTAACTGCTCAAGCGGCCTTCCTCAGAAATGTTTTTTAAAAAAAACTTTCTAGTGACAAGTTGCTATATTTACAATTTTGACTAACTCATACCCTTCATTAGAATAACTTTTTAGAAATACTTTCATAGAAGGGTTATCAACAGGGATTTTTTTGTCATGTAACATGATGGAACAGCATTCTGGCATCTTTTTAAATATATTTTTAATGTTTCAAACATAAATAGATGAAACAATATCACACATATGTAATTACAATCTATATATAATTTGAACAAATAAAAAATATGGTGTTTTATAAATCAGATGAAATATGGATAGGTTCAAAATTGGTATGTAGTGAGATCCCCATTGGTAATTCATTGGTATCAACTGATTACAGAGACACATGTGCAGCCAGTAACATTCGACATTTGTGATTCAATGGATATGCATAGCAATTGATAATGTATGGAATATTTAATTTCTTTATTTTTATGTAAATTTGACATTATTTTTATTTTATTTATTTTTTAGGGTAAAAGCTTATCCCAAGTTTAAAAATGAAAAACATTTCCAGTTACTTCTCGACCATTGGTCCCACTAATAAAAAGTCCAAAATGATTGCAGAAAATATAGAAATATTGGTGCAAGTTGATGTTTCTGGATCATCTCAAGCAGACCTTGAGCTGCAATGCCAAAATCAAAATGATTGGCTGGATTGCTGATTTAAGCCAATAAACATCACATGATCACCATTTTTAATGCTTGCATATAACTGTTATTAAACCAGGCAAACTCTCTATATGTATTGCTGGTCATTGGATAAAAAAAAATACATACCCAAAATGAAACATGGCTGCACACCTTGCAAAAACATTAGAACTCTTGGAACTGAAGTGACAATGGAAATGAAAATTTCCAAAAATGGGCCAACAATGAAATCACCTATTCTAGGAAAAGTAGGAAGTTACAATTGAGCTTACTTCGGAAAAAAAAAATTTGATCGCAGAGAATCTGCTGCACGCAAAGTAGTGCTATAAATTATTTTTGAAACTGAAAAAAAAAGATGGAAAACATTTTTTTAAAATTATTATCTTGTGAAAAAGTAATATCAGACAAATTTTTTGAACTGCATATAAAGTAGCAAAGGAAAATCAATCATTCTCTACTTTTAAAAGTGAAATTGATCTGCTAGAACTGAATAGAATTGAAATGGGTCATATTCTTCATTCAACAAATTCATGCATTGATATCGTGAATCATATAAGTGATGAAATGAGAAAAAATATATTTAAAGAAATTGTTCAATCAAAAAATATAAGTTCATTGGTAACTGATGAAAACTACCATAAGCAAAAAAACCCATCCCATACTATATTTGTTCAATGCTGTATCGTAAGTTGTGAAATGAATTGATCGATTAATTTACTTTTAGACTTGATCGAAGTTGAAAACATAATGGCAAAATGAATATTTGAATCCTTTTTTCAATGTCTTGAATTTTATGGGATGACAGAAAATTATTTAAAAAAAATATTGAATTTTGGTAGCATATGACGGCACTGCTGTGATGTTAGGATGTAAAAATGGAGTGAAAGAATTGCTGACATAAAAATTTCTTATAGTTTGGCATTGTGATAATCATAGATTAGAATTATCTGTAAGAGATGCAGAGAAAATTTCAGGAATCAATAGATTCAAATCATTTATTGATAAACTGTATGTTTTATATCAAGCGTCACTGAAAAATAATAGAGAATTACATAAATATGAAAAATCACTAGGAATTAAGTTTCTAAACATTGGAAGAGTTTAAATAAATTACTAGATGGGTGGTATCTAGTTTTTGTTCAGTTTCAGGTATGTAGAATAATTTTGAATATCTTATGCATCATTTTGAAGAAGCAATGAATGATTCTACAAAAGATAAAAAGGATAAATGTATTTTTATGGCTTAAAGAAAAAAAATAACAGTCAAGCATTGGTGGCTGAGTGGTTAGCGCAGCTGCCTTACAAGCAGTTGTCCCAAGGTTCGCTTCCCAGCCGATGCTTTGACACATAAAAAAAAAACATCTACAGTCTTTTTATTGGAACTAGCATTGATGTACAATGCTCTCCTAGAATTGGGAGAATTAAGTTTGGACTTACAAGATTGCAGTATGAACCTCCCCATTGCAAATCGAAAAAATAAATGCACTAATTCAAATTTTTGAAAAAAGGAAAAAAAATGGACTCTTTTGTAAATGTGCTGTAGCTGCTGTACATGATCTGTATTTTTGTGGAGTTTCACTTTATGTAAGAGTTCAAAAAATGATCCTCCTATTGACTCGAAAACATTTTATACCACGCTGAAAGAGTCAATTGAAAAAATGATGCTGGATAGCAGAGATGGTGAGTTTGCACTTTGGGCCCACATATTTAACCAAAAATTTTGCCTGAAGATATTGATATTAAGTTGACATTTGGAGAGATGGAAATTAAAAACATGTCAATCAGACCACAATTAAAAGAAAAACAAATGATTTGTAGATTTCATGAATACTTTCTCAAAAAGACATATCCTGAAAACTATTACATTTGATATAGGCTCTGAATTCTATTCCCATTTCTTCAAGTGAATGTGGGTTTTCACAAATGAATCTAATTATTATCCCAATAAGATCTTCATTGAAGATCAAAACGGTTTCGGCACTTTTGTTACTCATCAGACTACCTTTGACACTTTTCGATCCTTCAAAATATGTTGATCTGTGGTTACTCAGAGGACATCATTCGTCCTTAGACACTAACAGTAAGAAAATGAATCGAGATGATCTCTCAAATGAGAATTGGACAAAACTTTGGGAATCACTATAAACTTTTATTAAATTATATACAGTTTTACAATTTTATTTTACATTTAGTTATCAGTTGTAGATTTGTATTTGTTTATTTAACTTTAAACTTGACATGTCTAAAATATAAAAAATATGATAAATTTTGTTTAATTTTTTTATTTGCTTCATAGCATTGGAAATTTCATTTAAATGATATTTGAATATAATTTTCTTTAGTAAAAAGCTTGACAGGAAGTGAGTTCCGGCATCTTTTTTTTTTATTAAAAAAAGCCCTGGTTTTCAAAAAGTAGTTTTGATTACGGTTGCTTGACAACTACAGTTGCTTGACAACCAAAACTGCAAACATATATATATACTACAATATTTTGCACGGGTTGATTAAATTCTCATGCCTAAGAATAGATGGGAAAAAATATTTTCTCTTGTAGAATTTGTAATGTCAAAGTTAAGAAAGCTAAAAGAACACATGAAGATAAGGGAACTAGTGAAAAAAATTCCATAAAAAAATTTGATTTATGTCAAATAAATTCGACTAAACAAAATAATATTTTAATGGTAAAAAACGCTGTAGTTAAAAGATAAACAAACTTTAAGAAAAAACTTATTTTCTTTTAAAAAAAGAAACTGAGAGGTTGTTAGGTAGTATTAAAATAAAAAATAATGCTAAAAAGACGTGAGAATTTATCTGAAATAAGCAACTACTAAACATCACATGATCACCATTTTTTATGCTTGCTCGAACTGTTAAAGGCAGGCAAAACTCTCCATACAGTAGCACCACTCAGTGCAAGCCAGAATAATCAATGGATGCAGGAAGAGTTGTGCATAAAATTATTATCTAGTGACTACTTATCCAATATTCACAGACTAGTTTCTAGCTGTGGCTTTCATCAATGAGAAGCCTTGAATCTGAAAGCACTGCACTTAGATCTTAGGGACAATATTTATTGTCTAGAAAAACAAAATTATATTCTGAAACAATTGGAATTAAATACAATTAATAGCATAAATAATAAGGAATAAAAATATATAAAAAAATAGCAGTCACTTTAATTATCTAGAGTTAAATAATTTGCAGAATATCAAAATTCTTATGAGATTACTTGGACAATAAGTAAGTATTGCTTCTTAACATATCAATTTTCAATCACAAAAAAGTATCGAAGAACATATCCTCATAAATCCAGTCTGTGTGAATATCTTAAAATACTTAATAATTATTATCTAATTGACACCATAAAGCAAACAACATTCTTCTTCACTAGAGACTTACTTTCTAACAAGTATTGTAATAAACACATAAAGAATTAGCTGAGAGCTAATAAAAGAATTATAAAGATGTCAAAATTATTACTTTAGTAAAGAACACAATCTTTTGACTTATGGAAAATCCCTATTTCAAGATTGAGTTTAGGTATGAATTGAATAGGGTAAAAATGAACATCTTCAGTACTTTGCCTAAACAAATAATCAAATAATTTATTTCTCAAGTTTGAACATCAGAAGTGATAAAGTGGAACAATGAATCATGGATGTTGAAATTTGGAGGCTACCATTCATCAGGGAAATATTTTGCCTACAGTGATGTTCTTAAAAGATTTGTGAATAAAACTTTGAAGATATCATATTCATATATATTGCTTATAACACTTTTTTCATATACACTTCTATGGAACAAATTTTCTTAAAAACTTTTTTGTTTTCCTTACAGTTTCGACTGTCCAGCAGTCTTTGTCAGAGTTCTAATCTTTTTCTCTGCTTTAATTTTATCATCAATATTCAATTTTCATTGAACCCAAACTATTGAATTATATTGATTTGTTTTCTGAAATTTTTTTTAAAAAGCCCATGTTTAAATATTTTTCTATATATTCTGTTCAGTGCTGAACTGCAATAGACTTTTTTTCTTATTAGACTAATTGGTATACCTTCAACTAAGTATTACTGATTCTCACACTAGCTTCCATAAATTGCATTAGATTATTCTTTTCTTTATTCACAGCTTAAGTGAAGCATTGATTTAATTTATAGACACTAGATTTACATGGCAACTAGAATGCCATGGAAGTCTTCTATGTAAGTGGCTTTCATTCAAGAGAATGAAACTGCTTAGTATTATATTCATATTAAAATAATTTGATAATATATTTGCATATTTTATATTTTTTACTGCTCTGAAAAAACTTGTCAAAGCTGTAAACATAAAATTTGCATAGAAATAAATGTATAAGTAAAATGGAATGATAAACTTTGATGTGATGGTTATATTATTATGATATTCTCTTTTATCAAAGTAATCCACATTGCAGATAAAAAAATAAATCCTTAATGAATCCACTTTTTGTTTAATATTGATCTTATAAGGATAACAAAGGCCACCCTGTGCCAACCAGAGTAATCAATGGATGCCAGAAGGCTTGTGCATAAAATCCCTATCTAGTGCCTACTTATTCAATATCCCCAGACCAGTTTCTGGCTTGTGGCCTTCATCAGTGAGGAGCCTTGTATCTGAGAGCACTGCCTCTAGATCTTAGGATGTGCTAGTATAAGAGATGGTGATCATGTGATGTTTAGTGGTTTAATCTTATAAGGATATTAGATTAGATGATGATATTTATTAGTGTAAATATTAAATCAGCAAAAATATTCAAGCAGCATCATTCAACTCAGATTATAATTTAAATTCACAAGGTAGAGCTAATTTCTACTCATTTTTATAATACTATAGACAACCAAGTATCAAATTTTAGTCAAGGAAAAGCATGAATATAGCCAGTGTTTGGAAGCAAATCACTTTAATTATTACATATTATGATCATGTATAATCTTATACATATTTGCATTGATTATATTGTTTTTATTGACTGTAAATTTACTCTTATTCTGAATGTAAGTTATGGATTTGAGTGTTTTAACATCCTAGAATTTTGATCCTAAGCCAACTATTTTGTAATAAAAAAATCAAGCTATATGCAATTAGTTTGTAGTTGTAATTCACCAAATATATAGTTTATGATTTGGTTTGAGAACTATATAGTTAAGCAAGTAAGTTGATTTGGATTCACAATTTTGACACAGTAAAAGTAAACTCACAACAATATTATTAATTTTTTCCCCACAAGCCAAAAACTTCCCAAGAGTATCTTTAGCATTGCTATCTCATACACATATATCTAAATAAATGCTTACACTATTAACTATGCAAAAGTCATTACTGTCTGCATTCTTTATTGCTAATAAATAATATTTGAGGGCAAAATCTGTCTAAAATTTATCTAAGTTTTCCTTCAGCTGTACAGAAAAAATAGGTGAGAATAAGAAACAACTTCAAGAATAAACATGGTAGCCAAACAGCTATAGTCCTAGATGTTCTAAGTGCTTTCATGCAGTGGATAAATGATGAAATCAAAAAAGAAAGGTTTCTTCTATTAAATTCTAGTATCATTCTAGTGCTTAAAACTCGTGTGATCATCCAGTCAATAACTTTTATGATCGTACTAAATTACAGCAGTTTGGCAACGCCTTTATCTGTATTCAATAAATGTGAACATATCTTTAGTCGTACATATATGCACATACATAACTATGTATATTTTTATTTTCAAACGTTCTTTTTTTTTTTTTTAAAAAAAAAATCTGATCAAATAGATAAGGTTTTGAGTTTCAAAAACATTTTTCCTTTCACAGGTATATGTATCCCTGATATAAAATCGTTCTAAATTAATATAATATTTTAACATGATATAGACATGTTTACAACTATCTAATATTTAGGTGCTAGAATTCAAATCCAGAAGGCATTCCAGATATTTTTTTTATAGATAGCTACTCCACTGCCAATCCTATCTAGCTATTCAATCATCTTAACTATACAAACTAATTTATAATTACAGATATATTCACTCGCAAAGCGAGTTGATTCATTATACAGTACTAGGATTTTACGATGTGGAATTTTCATTTCTTCTACAACATGTTTTTCTTTCGGAAAGGCTTCGACACTTTATTTAATTTTAACTCTTCGTTGTATTTTGTTCATAGCCTTATCTTCCTAACGTAAATAATCAAAATTGCACTTTTTAGAGCGTCTTTGAGATAATATCGGTAACATAAATGGTAACTACTTTTCCTACGAAAAGCATGATCAAATCAATTGTACTTTCATGTGGAGTTTAACTTGCGATAATTTGATTATTGGTCAGGTATAAGTGATATTTTGACGTTACGAATAACGAACGCAAACATAATATGATATAGTTTTTATTCCTTGCGAAGGAAGTCTTCTATTCATATGATTGTTGAATAAAGTAAATTTCGCTTAATTTTTGATTCATTTAATAATGATTGTAATTATAGAATATGCGTTAAAGCATAAATCAGTCTAGATCATTTTCTTAATTAAAATGAATAAAATGATTTTAAATTAAACGATTTTTAAAAAAATCAATAATAAACATACATTTTAAATATTATCTTTTAATCAATATCTATTAAAGTTTTTTTTTTTTAAATATGTAATCTTAGTTTTTTATGTGTGTGGTAAAAAGAAAGATTAAATTAAAAATTTAAATTTATATATATATACTTAAAACCTACTCTATTACACATTCTTAAAACATACAAACAGAGATTCTGAAAAAAGATTTTAGATGTCTGTATTCATACCGTTCAAAAATGTGTAGTGGTGTGAAAGATTGCTGGTAAGAAATAATATTGGTGATATTTATCTTATATATGTGTTTGGGGGTGTTATTAGATAGGGGGGGGGAGGGGGGGGAGGGTGGATATAACCCCTTAAATATATCTTTAAAAAAATATTATTGAGAAAAAAGAGAGATGAAATTGAATAATTCCATGCGATTACGTTCAAAGAAGAGATATATTAAACTTTAGCAGGGTTTAAAGTTTGTCTGGGTTATGGATAACTTCTAGTTTGATAAATAATTAATAACATACGGTAGCGAACTTTTCATACAGTAGTGCTATTTAGTTTAAAATTTAGTAATCAATGTACTCAAGAAGTTTAGTATCCCCTGCAGTATCTAGGGATTTTATGCCCAAACCTTTTTGCATCCATTGACTATTAAGGCTTACACTGGTTGGCACTGCTTTATGGAGAGTTTGCTATTGTTTTAATAGCTTATGTAAGCATAGGAAATAGTGAACATGTAATATATCAATATATTTATCCAACGGATTGGTGTCAAAGTTATTAGTGCAAAATGTTTGATTTTTGTAAATCAAAGTATAATAATATACACCTTTTATCCTAGTAAAAACATAGCCGGTTGCCTCTCCAAACAGACTGCTACATCATTTCTGAGTCAATGCATATGTCACATAGCAGCAATTTAGCTATTCATTACAAAAATTTGAAGACAATAGCAAGTCATGAGTTACAATGTTCAAATGTGATAATGTGTTTTATACCTTAACCTGCAGTGGAATAAATGCATTTACATTTTTTTTTCTCATGTGTCATAGCATCAGCTGGGAAACGAACCGGCTAACCTGGGACAACTGCTTGTAAAGCAGCTGTCTCTGACCTCTCGACCACCAATGCTTGACTACATTTACATTTTAAATTGAGAAACAAAACTGCTACTTGAAATATTTGAAATAATCATAACTGTGTATCTACAAGAATGCTTTCAAATGGTTTGCAAGATTTCATGATGGCAGCAAAACATTGAAGATGATCTGTGAAGGTTCAATTCATCTTGTAACTTGTGATTTGGACATGTTAGTGACTTAAAATCTTTCTGATGAGTGTAACACATACATTGGGATATAATATATACATATTATACCGATATCTCTTATAAATCCCACATTGTTATGTTGCACAATTATCTATTAATAAATGTATAAACGATTACTAATCACTTTTATTAGCCAGAAATTATATTTCTTTTAATTCTTACACACATATAATTAATAAACAGCTAATCATACGATTTAAGGCATCAAATATAAAATTAAATCTGTATAATAAAATCTGAAAATTTGCCTCATTCTTCCAATACTTTTAAACATCTCACTAAGCCATCAACTTCAAAATAATATGTATTTTAATCGCAAAACAAATGCACAGAAATAATGATAAAATATTTTAACCAAGAATGTACTTTTTTCAAATGATCTTCATCATCATCATCTTTTTCCACACCACACCAGAAAACTTCTTTATTTCATCCATTCACCTCATACATTGCTCTTATCTGGATCTTTTACAATCTCTTAGGATACATATTAAGATATTCTTCTAAAAATATATGCAGACCAGCTCTGTTTCAGTTATTTAATTTTTTCAATGATGTTACTGATAAGTATTTGTTTTCTTACCTATGTGTTTTATTTTTGATTTCTTTTTGTTACACATGACATACATCTTTCCATTCCTCATTGAGTTATTGTAACTTTTTTCATTGTTCTGATAAGTGTTCAATGGAGTAAAATTATATATGGGTCTTATTTATACAGATTTTGAAAATGATGTCATTGGTTATGCAGACAATGCTCCAAAGCTTCAGTAAATGTTGCAAGAGTTATCAAATAAAATTAGAACTAAAGAAAGGAATGATCAATGGATTTTCTCAGAAGAAGAAAACACAGATTGATAATCATGACTTGGAAAAAGTGAACTAGTACAAATATATTGGTCAGTTTATCAATAAAGATAAAAATATGATGAATAAAATTAATTCTAGAATTAAACTTTGATAGAAGAATTTTGGTAAAAATATTAAAAGGTAATATGCCTATGTGTTTGAAAAGGAAGGTATCATGTGTTTTAATAGTTGTTACTTATAAATCTGAGATTTGGACTCTTGACAAAAGAGTGATGCAGAGATTTCAGACCACTTGTTTGGAGTAACAAGATGAGATTAAAAGAAAACTTACTTGGATGAAAGAAGAAATAAGTATTATTAACCTGAAAGAATTAAGAGATTATAATAGAGCTGGGCTGAATATCCTTCTGGAAGAGATGATAATAAATTAACGGTTGAAGTTTAAAATTGGATATCAATATATTATAAAAGAGACTACATGTGAATTTGATAGATGAAATAATAGTTTAATGGTCTCATATGGAGAAGAGAGGCTGAGAGTTTAAAAAATTGAATTAAATTTAGAGAGACCTCATCCTCTATTGGATTGGCAATAGTTTAAAATGATGATGATTGCACATTTTATATACATATATATTTTTAATAAAAGTAACTCCTGTATAAAATATTTCTGATCAATTTGTAAACTACTAATTCTGTGTATTTGTTGAATTACTAACATTGGGCTGCTATCTGTAAAGGCTAATTTTATAGACAAATATGTAACAGCTGATAATGAATAGTTAGTGAAAATGAATATATTTACAGACTTCAAATTGTCTTACAATAGTAAGATAATGATCTATCAAACATCCCCAAAGAGAAACAATAAAGGTGATGGAAACATTTACAAGATTTAACATTTATTGTATGGTGAAGATTTAAGATTGATTAATCTTGTTTTTATTTTACTCTCTAGAAAAGATTACCACAAAACCTATTTTCTAATTATTAATTGGATGAGTAGCTGAACTGGTTAGATAGCTACCTAAGAGACTTTTAAGACAACAATGAAAGCATTATATAAATTGAGAAGAATTATTTAGTCTCATGTTTGTTTTAAAACTCGATTATTAAACTTATAAAAGAGTTATATTCATGAAATATGTTTCAAATTATTTAAATAATTAATATGAATATTTATAGTTTGTTATGGGTAATTTTAAAAGAGACAGAAAAATATAAAAAAAAGTACATAAAAACAAATAAAATAATTTTTATCTCTGTCTTCTGTAATATCAGTTACCTATTAGTTTTTAATTAAAAAAACAATAAGAAAGATAAATAAATAAAAATTTAAGTAATGTTTATCAGTTTTTAAAAGGTAAAAAATAGAGTTTTAACATTTTTTGTTAAAGAATGATGATTTTAATTAATTAAAGTTGTTTTTTTTCTTTTCTCTTTACAAAAGTGTAATGTTTTTCAAATTAAAGTATAATTAAAAGATTATCTTGCTTCTAATAATTAAAAAAATAACTACAAAGGAATTTTTCAATAAATAGGGTATGATTGGATTTTTTTTACTTAATTAAAAAATAATAAAAGACAAGTAACCTTTTTGTAAAAGTAGACTCTATTGGTCAGGATTTAATGTCATGTTTGATAGTATGTGACAGAATGGATAACAAGACTGCTCCAAAAATAAGACCAGGAACAGATTAAAGCATTAGATTTGAGTAACTATTCAGTAGCAGTCATTATTAATCCAACTGTGGAGAAAAGAAGAGCAGTAGCAGTTCAGCTATGAAGAAAATAGTGAACAATTAGACTCATAATGTGAAGTAAAACTAACCTTACTACTAATTGTTACAAAATAATTTTTAAAATGGAGTTGACCAAAACCATGTATTAAGCATTAGCTAAAAGCTAAGCATCACTTTAAACCAACATGTGGTCTTTTCACTAAAATAATAGGTAGAAGAATATCCCTGAGAGAAATTTGCAACAAGCTTTGTGTTTTAATCAAAAAGCATGACTATTTCAGGCTGTGTCAACCTGATCTGAAAATTATTACATTGTGAAATGGATAAATTTAACCTGTGTTAATCTATCCTAAAAATCTGTGATAATTTGGAACTAGTTAATGGAAGAACTTTTATAAAAAAGAATTATTTAAACTGAGCACTTGAAGCTATAAAAAGGAAAAATTATCATGAAATAAACTGAAATTATAATTTCAAAAACCCTAAAAGAATGAAATCTATGATAAAATAAGGTATAGTTGATGTGCCCATCTTTATTTACATATTTTCATTTAGACATCTACATTTCCAAATAATTTTAGAATATTAATAATTATTGTCTATAAAGAGTAATTTTAATACAATATTTCTTTTGTTGAAATATGGGTTTATTATTTTTATTTTCCTTACAAAATGTAAAAAAATATGGAACCTTTTTATTTTCATAAGAAAAGAGAAAGAAGGTTTTAGCTATTCTTAAATTCTCTCTTTTATTGTGTAATGTTGTTTTTCAGCTTTAATCAGCAAAAACAGAAATAACTTTAATAATTTTGTTTTATGAAATTATGTCATATCATATTTTTAAATTTTTTTTATTTATTATTCACTAATTAACTTTATTAAATAATTGTTAAAAATAATAGTATTTATGTATTTATTTATCCAGTTATCTGTTCTATGAATTAGCAGAGTTTTACTTGACTTCAACATGACATAGTACTTTAAGGGAAGGATAGCTTGTCTCAGTAAAATTATTTAATATAAAGTAGATTAAGTGTACATATTTATACTTTCTCTAGTTTATTGTCACAGACTCTAGGGTGTTTTGATTCTGAGCTAGCTGTAGAGCAATAATGATTAATTTATATGTGAAATATATGTTTATGATTGGACATGTAGAGGGTTCTCTGGATAGGACAAGGCCAAAATTACCATTAAAGCACATTTACTGAACTTTACTTATACAAATTAGATATTAATTTATAGTTGGTCATACACTTAAGGTATAGTATGACCAGAACATTGATGATAATGAGCATATATTAGAATACCAGCATTTTTTATTATGACAGATATTTTACTACTTAAATATGTGCCTGCAGGTGACTTTTATATTATGCCCTAAGTACAGCATTGGCTAGATAAGTAACTTATTTTTTAATATTGAATTTTTTCTAGATCCAATTACATGGGATGACTATAGATTATTCTTGCTTAATGCTGATGTAATTTTGAATTATTTTTATAACTATTTATAGTTATTAAATGCTAATGTTCTTATGTTTCTTTTACACTTGCTTTTGATTATTCAGTGGGGATGATTTTCCCATCTTCCCTCAATTATTCTCCATTTTTATTCTATTACAGTATATATAGAAAGGAAATGGTCTCATTGCACACACTGTAGCATGTGTATTCATACACATAAAACTTGACAGGTAAAGTAGAAATAAACATAGACCAGATTTATTGCATATATTTTAAACATGTAGTTTGTAATACTTGAACTATTGGTTAAATACTAATGATTATATTTTAAAGTATGTAAAATATTTCAGTGTAGAATAGAAAAATATTCGTGGCAAAACTAGAAAGATTTTGTTTGTAATGTACATTAAGTGTTACTTAATCTGACTTTAGTCAAAGGATTAAATTTTTTAAAAAAAATTAATTTATTTTAAAGAAGTGTAATTAAATTATTTGTTTTTTATTAATCAAGATGGAAAATAACATATTATAATTTCTTTGAGTTTTTAAATTTTACTGTATACTATAAATAGGGAATTTAGATTATGATTAAGTTACTGAGAATGCAATATATATATATATATATATATATTATAATGGTCGACGAACTTTCCCAATCTAATCTGCCATACCAGGGCACCACTAGGTCATTTGAACCTGGAAAATTTATATGGTAGGCAGATATGCGTGGGAGAGATTACCTTTTTATCGAACCAAAAGCACCAGTCACTAGCTCAGGGAGAAGCTGAGCTTGAAATATCATACTGTATATTCAAATTTCTAATGCTTACTTCTAAATATTAATAAAATATATAAAATAAGTTACTGCCAAAATTAATTCAACAAAACATTTTATTATAACGCACACATGCATTAAAAAGATTCTGAAAATTAAATCCACTAAATATATTTGATTTGGATTATATGCACAGATGGAAGCGTTTAATAGATTTAAATACAATTTTAATATTTTATTAAGTGTGAACATGCTACATAGATTATGCAATAACCAACCCAATCCCTTTTAATCTTAAGCCAAAAATCTCGCATTTAAACCAACGCTAGCTTACTGATATACCGATGTGACAATGCAAAATGAGATTATTAGCATAACACAAATCATGCTAACAGGAATTTTACATCTGTAGCATGATATTATTAGAAAAATAACGAATCATGGTGAGAAGGAATGAGAATCTTCCCCATGATACAAAAATGAAATTATACAAGAAGCTCTGTAAATGGTGGTAGCGGTCTTTGCTGGCTTACTGTCCCAGTCAGAGTGAAAGAAAATCAATGGCATAGGAAATACACCTACGACCATTGGCAATGTGATGACTACCTTTTTTGGGTCATACATTCAGGTGGGTACTATGCCCTGTATGCTAACGTGGTACAAGGGAATGAGTATCCAATGCACCTACTCAAGTTACATTGCCATAAAACATCTGTACATCTATCCACTAGTACCAATCTAACTACTGAACAATTAGCCCAAAATTAACACACTTTAAACTAACAATTTTATGAATCTATGCAGCCATTCACACTCACTTTAAATAATTAATTTAAAAGAAATTACGAGAATGGAAATGATATTAAGCATATTTAAAAAAAAAGAAAATAGATAAATAATTTAAAATTTAGTCAGATAAGAGATTTCTTTTAAAAGTTAAGTGACACTTAAAATACTGGAAAAAGTTCGCATTATATGATTAATGTTCATACTTCATTTAAAAAAAAAGTTTATACTTTCCAATGCTATAGGTAAAGTCTGTATTTGTAATCCTTGATGCATGGTAGAATTCAAAGTTCTTTCCATTTCCTATTCTTCTAGATGGAGAGAAGTCCATTGCTGGCTATTTTCTGGGAACTGTCCTATTCTGGAGACCACTTCAGCTGCTGCAAATATGGGAAATGTAAATTATTGCTGACCCCTACATTTTTGAGATCTGCAATACACCTCTCAATATACTTAATAATCCACAATCAGCAAGCGCAATCCCAAAGAAATCTCTTCTCCCTTCAAAGTTTTTTTTTGTCCACTCTTATCAATAGTATTTTTTTAAATTTATCTCTCAACTGACTATATGCCCAAGGGCCTGTTTGCAATTACCTCAAAATAGAAAATCATTTCCATTCTAAGAATAAAAATAACTAATTAACAGCATTTTTTAAAAAATTCTTTTATATTAAAAAAAATCTTGTTTTTACATTTTAACTTTAAATTATATAATTAGTTTGCCATCTGTGCATTATATATATTTATTCAAATCAAATTCCTCTTTTTTTTTTTTTATACATATATTTCTACTCGAGGGTGATTTTATATTTTTTTTACTTCCATTTGAAAGAAATGTAATGGCATATACTTATTCCATTACAATATATATAGATATATATATATATATATATATATATATATATATATATATATATATATATATATATATATATATATAAAGACAGAGAAGGCAAGAGAGGGGGAGAGAGAGAGGGAAAAGAGAAAGGGGGATAAGGGAGAAAGGGAGAGAGAGGTGTTAGGGAGGGAGAGTGAGGAAGAGGGGAAGGAGAAGAGAGCAAGTGGGAGGAGAAAGAGGGAGAGGTAGGGGTGAGTAAGAGGGAAAGAGTGAGTGAAAGAAAGAGATCAAGAGAGAAGGAGAGAGAGATGGAGATAAAGAGAAAGAGAGAGAAGGGGAAGAGAAGGCAGAGAGGGAAAAAGGAGAGAGAGAAAAAACTAGTTTTAAATAATGGATAATTGTTACTAGTCTCCATGTTAGCTGACATTGAACTTCTGTAGAGGTAAACACCTCTTGTTTGCTTCATAGCCCAATAAGTGGTAAGAAGTAAATGACTTGCCTAGATAAAGTTTGGGAATTATAGAAGTATAATTGAGTTGAAGATCACCAACATTTACTTATATCCTAGACATGCCAATAAGAGGGAATACTAGTCTTGATTCAATGCTATGTTTTTTATATATACATATATCGCTTTATATATGCATGCTATGTAAAAATTAAGCGAATCTACTGTCAGTCATATATATTACACAGGGATGAAATCTCTTTTACCAGTCCTATGGATTGCAAATGAATGTGGCTATATTTTAAACTAACCTCACTGATAATGAAAATCTATTTCTACTTATTGCCTAAATGATAAAACATGTAATTGATTTAAATAAGTAAACAACTTGTGTAAGGCAATTAACTAATGGAAATAAATTTAGTAAATTTTTTTTAAAATATTTTAAATACAAGTACATTTTATATATCTGGAGTCTAGATGTAATATAGGGAATTTGAACACAGACTTTCAAACTCCCTTCAGTTATCCACTCTATCTCATACAACCAATATACATGATCACAAATGTGAATAAGATAAATGATCTCTAATACATGTATTTTGTGCTGAACCAGCACTTATCAGTTGGTCCAGATCATTATCTCCTATACATATATATATATAATCAGTGCTCAGTTTATATTATGATAGCAAATCTTCATACTTTAATGGGCAAGCTTCAGCCTACTCCACTCTCCAACATGAGGGGTCACAGTGACTTAAGGTCAACATGGGCATGACAATAATATTGGCATTATCAAGGGATTGGGGCATTCTATCATCAGATTTTCAATGGTATGAATGCTGAAGAGTTGGAGGGTGGAGTAGTTTGAATCCTGTCATCCTATTTTAATATAAATTGAGCACGAATTATATATATGTGTGGGAAATGAGGATCCGGACCAACTGATAAATACTGGTTTGGCATGAAATACATATAGTGGAGATCATTTATTTTATTCACATGTGTGTTGTCATGTATATTGATTGTATGAGATAGACTGGATGGCTGAAGGAAGTTTGAAAGTCTGTGTTCAAATCCCCTATAATATTTTTTTTAAAATCAAAGAACAAAAGTCAACAACAAAAGAAGTTTCAAATGGAATCTCAAAAAAACAAAAAACAAAAAACACCCTTCAAGAGGGTTTAAAAGAAATAATGCTTCTTATTTATAAATGTTTAATATCTTAAAAGTAGTAACTCATTATAAAGTAAAAATAATTAGAATTAATAATCAAAATATTTAATTTTGTATGGCAATAAGCAGTTGTGTATAGGTATTAGTATAGATTCACCATTTAATCATATATTAAAATAGAATAAATAATTTTAATAACTGTATTAGTATTGGGATATATAACAAACAGTGCGTGTCTAATCTATAGGCAGGCGTGTATACTTAGAATTATTCACTATTTATTATTAAAATAGAGTAATATTTATTGACTTAAAAGGAATAGAATATTTTGTTTTACCATGTATGCATACCTGTGTGCTTATATATATGCAATATGTAAATTATTTATATAACTAAATTTGATTGTTTGTCAATCTTTGGAAATTATATCTTTTTTTCC
The DNA here is from genome assembly GCA_028023455.1 of Epiperipatus broadwayi. Taxonomy (NCBI): domain Eukaryota; kingdom Metazoa; phylum Onychophora; class Udeonychophora; order Euonychophora; family Peripatidae; genus Epiperipatus; species Epiperipatus broadwayi. The sequence continues at coordinate 265,994 of JAQFVV010000072.1, read as the reverse complement.
CCCCCCCCCATATGTCATAGCATCGGCCGGAACGCGAACCCACACCCGTCTGCAAACAACTACTTGCTTGCAAGGCGAGTGCGATGACCTCTCGGCTAACAACGCTTGACGAAAAAGTAGTTTAACAAAGTATTCATTTTTATTGATACTTTTAATTAATGAATTTATTGATAATATCTTAAATTATTCTAGTGAAGTTATTTAATGATAGAATAGATTACGTTTTATCAGTATTGTATATTTTCTCTTGTTCAGTCATGTTGATCAGGATCCTTGCAATCCCAAAGCTAGTTAAGACATAATGGTGTTTGCAATTTATGTGGGAGCATGTCTGTATGTGAATATCCACATGGTTCTGTAGAATTATTTGGATGACACTAAAATCATAAAAGTCACTTTTAAAGTCAACATATTTCACTTTATAGATTTGATAATTAGAGTTTATTAAAGGCGAGTGCATTCAAAACACCCAAAGGTCCAGAGCATTAATGATGGATACCACTGATATCATGATTTCAAATTTTTTTATGGTTATTACTGTAAATATTTAAGCTCTCAAATATATGTGTGCAGGTGAAAATTTGATAATTGCTTTAATAACATGCCCTAAGTTTTATATTGGCTATATGATGATGAGCCTAGATTTTGCACTACATTTATTTTTTAAGTCCATTCACAAAAGATCATCATCATCATTACTTACAATGCTGGCACTTTTTCATTTCTTATATTCAGTAAAAACAGTGATGCTTTTTGTGGATAATTATTTCTTAGTTATTTTTGGAGGGTGATGACTTTCCAGCACACCTGTTATACACCTTATTACATACTATATATTAAATACATATATATTTTCATATGTATATTATAATAGGTTATATCAAGTTGACAATCTATGCTTTTAATTAAAGACAAAAAAAATATACCCAAGAAAAGACTAGAGTTAAGCATGCATATTTAACAAATCTATTGTTATATTAATATTTTACAATAATCACATAATAATTCATCAACCAAAGTTTAATATTTTTCATTACTTTTTTGATCTTTATCCTACTTTGGATTGACAGAGATTGAAAATGAAGATAATAAATATTTAACAAAGTGATTAACCAAAGTGCCTTACAGAGATGTAAATGGGCCAAAATTTAAATTTGAGAAACTAATGTAATTGTTGATTTTATATTGTCAGTCCGGACATATGGATGGTTGTTAAAACCCAATATATATAAATTAAGTGAATTATTATAACCAACAAACTTTTAATATATTGGCTTTAGCAAGCTATTTACCTTACTTCAGAGTCATGTATTGTAAGTTTGAATAATCACTAGATTTGTCAATATATATTTTTATTATCATGTAATTGTATTATTTTACATGAAAACCAAGCACTCTTCACAAACCTGGGAGCTTAATTGTAAGTATAGGGGATTTGAACTCAGACTTTCAAGCACCCTTCAACCATCCCCACTATCTCATACAACAGATTCACATGACCACACACATGTAGAAAAAGTAAATCACCAATATACATATTTCATGCTAAACCAGCATTCATCAGTTGGTCCAGATTATCATCTCCCACACATATATATAATCTGTGCTCAGTTTATATTAAGTCTGAGTTCAAATTCCCTATACTTATTTTACATGTGTATTTGTAAAAACTAAAATGTAATGAAACTTTGATTTAGCATTTTTTGAAGTAGATAGAAAACAAACACTATAAACTGGGGAAGGCAACAGTGTCAGAAAGATATTATTAAAATATTATTATAAATAAAAAAAAATTTAATAATTATTATTCATTAGAATATATGTAAAGAGCAATTCAGATTTTATAAATCAATGCATTCCACACATATTATATGAAAGTAATAATACATAATGTTTAAAAAACAAGAATTAATATGAAGAACAATAAAACTGTGACATAATTTTCTACTCCTTCTTCCTTTTTCTATGTATTGATTTCTACTTTAACATATTATGCCATGTACACCTTTCTTAAACACTTTATAAAATAAATTGATATAAATTGTTATGAAATAAATATTGATAAAATTATTTTAAGAGTACAGTAATAAAATGAGAAATGATTATTTATAATGGTCAGATTAAAATGTATATTTATTTTTGTTTATATTGTGTATTTAATTATGTATATGAATATGTGTATAAGTGTATTAACTGTATAATTATACATTTGAATATTGTAGCTGTGATGATGACTGCAGGACATTCGAAACTGTTACTTTAATATAAGTAAAGAGTATTGATAAAGTGTTTAAGAAAGGTGTAAATGGTATGATATGTTAAAATTGTGGCATGCAGTTCTTTATTACATGCTATCCAACAATTGTAAAAAACAAAAAAAATATTAAATTTTTAATAAATTTTATAAGTTTGTATCACAAATTGTATTCCAGCAGCCATTTTTTTTTGTCTTTGAAAGATCTCACTAAACATAACACATTTTTGTTTATATATAATTTATTTGTGTTAAATAAGTTCAGGTGCAAACATTTTTTTCCCCTTTTTTCTTATAAAAGTTTATATAGTAAAATGCTTAATTTAAAGTAATGTTTTCTAAGCATAATTAAAAAAAATTATAAAAAAAACTTTCATTAAATGACAAACCAGAAGTCATTTATTTGTAGTTATCACGTTAGGAAATAAACTATATGTTCAAAAAGAATAAAAAGACAAAACCATATTCATGACATTATTATTTATACTCTTGAAATGGCTAAATTCATGACTTTGTTAAAAGGCAATTTTTTGATAAAGTATTGAATTTATGGATACAAGATATGAACCTGTAAAACATTGTATTGTACTATACCAGAAAGGTTCAAGTCTATACAAGGGTCTGACACTTTATTCATTATTTTTATAAAAAGTATACAACAGAATAAGGTTTACTATTATTATTGTTATTTTTTCACTTCTGTACATGAATAAATGAATGCATACCCAGAAAGAGACCACATGTGAGATGGATGGATGAAATAAGAAATCATGCAGGGGTGATGTGGAGAAGAGAAGCTAAAGATTGGAGAAGATAGATTGAACTTGGATAGACCTTCATCCTACAGTGGATTGATAATGGTTGATGATGATGACCCAGGAAATACATATTAAATGTGTTCTCTCAATTTATTATTAATATTTTTTTTAAAAAACTTTGTTTATATCATGTAAAAAACCCGTGGATTATATTCATATATGTAAATTATACATTGAAAAGTACCATATACCTGTAAGTAGAACAAATTATATGTATTGTAAACAAAGCTTATAAACAAAGTGTTGATTATTATCTGCTATATAAATAATATTTTCATAAAGCACAGACGGTATTGAAAATTAAATTGAGAGAGTGCAAACTTCTCAAGCGCTTGTGACTATTAGTAACCAATCAGATCTTAAGCACTGCTATATATGATATATGTTAAAGAAGGTTTGGAACAAAATATAGAGATAATTATGGCATCACTGTATAGGGATTATTTATTTAATAAATAAATAATACAAAAACTCTGTCAGATAATGATTCTGGTATACAGTACGAAAGCGCCTGGCAAATTGTTTTTGTGATTAATGTTTTTTGTATTTTTAAATCTTTTAAGACACTATTTACTACAAAATTTCTTTACTATGTGCAAGTTTTACACTTCAATTATGATTCATAATGTTGTGTTGTGTATGTGATATGAGCAGAAGTTTTGATAATGAAATATAAGTCACAAGCAAGCATTCACAAACATCAATCATATAGCATTAGTTTTGGCAACAGAATTTGTAAGGTTTCATTAGTCAAAATGTATCTTGCTCTAATTCATGTAAAAAAAAAATGTTGTGTTAGAAAAAATTATGTGTGCAGTGCTTGATATAATTAAGGTACTATGCAGCCAGGAAGAGTAATAATATTAGCTATTAGGCATCAAACGCTGATAAACAATGCAGAAAAATAAAGATAATATAGTTGAAACAAGATGGTTTTATTATATATATATATAATAATAATAATTCAAACAAATATATTTAACACAGTATTCAGAATTAAAGTACTTCTGATAAAGAATATATTATTTAATTTTGAATACTGTGTTAAATATATTTGTTTGAATTATTATTATATGATTTAAAAATACAGACATTTAATGGTTGTAGTTATTTATATCTATCTATCTATATATATATATACGTAATTATATAACTGAATATTTGTAAATACAGTAACTTAATAATTAAAAAATATATATTTATCCACTTAGGAGTGCTTTCGATTATCCCAATAATCTGTTTCAACTAAAGCTTTGAAATGCTAACTTTCCCACAATTCCGTGATCTTAACGTTTGCTGCTTGCCTGTTAATCAAGTCATGCTTATATTTGCATATTAGCATAGCTTCCTTTATTTTTCTTTTATTGTTATATTGCAAATTGAAAAAAATAACAATAAAATATGCAAATATAAACATGACTTGATTAACTAGGCAAGCAGCAAACGTTAAGATCACGGAATTGTGGGAAAGTTAGCATTTCAAAGCTTTAGTTGAAACAGATTACTGGGATAATCGAAAGCGCTCCTAAGTGGATAAAATATATATTTTTTAATTATTAAGTTACTGTATTTACAAATATTCAGTTATATAATTACGTATATTGCTTTAAAAATACAGACATCGAATCATAATATTATATATATATAAAGATGCAATTATATAATACCTACTATTATAATAACACTTATTACATATATTAAAAGAGAGAGGGGAAGGGGAGAGTTAAAGGGGGGAGGGGCAGAGGAAGAAACAGAAAGACACACCAAATAAACATTAGGATATTTAGTTGATTTTTTAAAAAAATAATAAGCTCATATAATTTTGTTATATATAGATAAATAATAGTTGTTAAGATAGTAAAACATAAAGAACAACTTTTATCTTGATTATTGATGTGGAACTGATCATGAAGAGAGTGTAAATCATTCTAGTCAAGCGTTGGTGGCCTAGCGGTTAGCATAGCTTCCTTCCAAGCAGCTGGCCCGGGCTCGCTTCCCGGGCACCGCTTTGACATATAAAAAAAAAGTATATATATAAAAAATCATTCTAATTGATTATTATTACGTTTTGAAAATATTAATGTATAAAAATTTATTTATTTTAATTTTATTTACTATAATCAGTTTTAAAATACAGGCACTCTTCATATACCTGGAGCTTAAATATAAATATAGGGGATTTGAATTAAAACTTTCAATCAGTCCTGTACATGAGGGGTCAGCATGACTTGAGGTTAAAATGGGCATAACAACGATATTGGCATTAGCATGGAATTTGGGCTTTCCATCGTCAGATTTTCAATGGTATGGATGGCTGAAGAGTTGGAGGTTGGAATAGATTGAAACCTGTCCATTAAAGTATGAAGATTTGCTATCTTAATATAAACTGAGCCCTGATTATATATGTGTGTGTGAGAAATGATAATCTGGACCAACTGACGAGTGCTGGTTCAGCAGGAAATTTACATATTGGTGATTATTGATTTTTTCTACACGTGTGTGATCATGTGTATCAGTGATATGAGGTAGTGTGAATTGTTGAAAGGTGATTGAAAGTCCGAGTTCAAATCCCCTATATTTATAATCAGTTTTGTGGAATAGAATGCTATTAAAAACACTGGTGAAAAATTTTCATGTGCTGCTTGAGAAGGCAGGCAACAAAAATGACAGAATAATCTAAACTTTTATAAAAATAGGGGATTTGAACTCACACAATCCCTATATTTACAATTAAGTTCCAGGTATATGAAGAGTGCCTGTGTTTCAAATACTAAACTTTTATAGTGAATAATAGCCAAAAAGTTTTATCTTCAGAAGTGATAATAAAACAAGTGCATTTTTTATTATTAGAAGTTTATGAATAAAATGAGTTTTTAAAGAACAAGAAAGTGAGGGGAAGAAATTTGCTTCTCTCTCAACAGGTAGATTTCCAAGAACCTAGAGTAAATGACAACTAAATTAAAAATTGTCTCTTTGTCTCACCTTATAATTGATTGCTAATTATTCTATTGTGGGAATAATGCATTAAGTATTTGAAGACACCGATTCATTTAACAACTACTTTAATAAGAAAATACAATTAGAAACATTACTATTAAATCCCAAAAGCCTGAAGAAGACATCAGATTTAAAGTATCGTGGAATAAACAATTCAAAATATTAACAGAAACGTTAAATTTATTAAAATTCTGAGGGTAGCATTTGAGAATAGTATTTTTATTAAATGATTATTAATTTTTTTAAGAACTAAAATTCGATACCTACATATTAGTCCGGCAGTGTTGAAAGTCACCGGCACAAACAAATATGCATATAAATACCGAATTAAACAACATTTACAATATTCTAAAAAGAAAATGAATTAATTTTGTAATTGAATATTAGATAATATTCCAATGAGCAGAACGTTATTAGTTAAATGGGTATTTTTTTTTTTTCATATGTCATAGCATCGGCCGGGAGGCGAACCCACAACCGTCTACAACCAACTACTTGCTTGCAAGGCAGCTGCGATGACCTCTCGGCTATTTTTACGCTAAACAATGGTGATGTTTCATTCATGAATGTGTAACGAGAGTAGCTATTTATACTGTAATGTGGTTCGAGGTAAGAACAGTCCACAGCAGTGATGTTGTTCTAAATGGACAGAATTGACTGGTTAAATATAAGTATATTAATTGTAATAAATGTAGATTATTAAAAGTTTTTTTTTGGAAGATAATTTTTAGCAAAAAAATGCAAATGCTTGTTTCTTTCATTTCCACTAATAAAGTTATAGGTGGACATTTTTAAAAATAAATATTGCCATATTAATACATATGTGAAATCTTATCACCGGATTAAATACCTTAAATCCTAATGATACTTTTTTGTAAAAAATATTCTAATTAATTTGATCTACATACACATTTGTCATGGAAGTTAAACTCTCCATATAGTAGCATTACTCAATATAAGCCAGAATAATCAATGGATGCAATTAATTTTGTGCATAAAATCCCTATCTAATGCCTACCCATCTAAAACCCTAGATTAGTTTCTAACTTGTGGCTTTCATCAGAGAGGAGCCTTGGATCTGAGAACAATGTATCTACATCTTAGGATCTTAAACAAAATAGAAACATAGTCTGGGGTATTGGATCTTAGGATTTTAAAATCCTAAGATCTAGGTATCCTAAGATCTAGGTACAGTGCTCTCAGATATAAGGACTCCGCACTGATGAAAGCCACAAGCTAGAAACTAGTCTGTGGTATTAAATAGTAGGCACTAGACAGGGATTTCATGCATAAACTTTCTTGTATCCATTGATTAATCTGGCTTGCATCCTCTGTGTAAACAGTTTGTGTGAGCATAAATAATGGTGATCATGTGATGTTTAATGGTTTACACATTTGTCAATATATACGTTAAGTTTTAAAAGAAATCAAAAATAAGCATACAAATAGTTTTATATTTCTACATTATTTATGATCTTTAAAATGTAAATAAATGTATGAAGAAAATAAGTACCTATAAATATTCAATTTTGAAATACATATTTTTAATGCATAGCAATTGGGTATTCTTACTTCAAAATTGAAATATTAAAATAGTAATATTATGGCTTAGGCAAAATAAACTTTAATTCATGTCATCATCATCATCATTAACATGCATTATCAATCCACTGCAGGATGAAGGTCTCTCCAAGTTCAATCCATCTCTGATTTTTAGTTTCTCTTCTCCATATCACCCCTGCACACATTCTTATTTCATCCATCCATCTCACATGTGGTCTCTTTCTGGATCTTTTACAATCTCTTGGAATCCAGTTTAAGATTTCAATTGTCCATTATCTTCTCTTCTAGCAATATGTCCAGCTCAACTCCACTTCAGTCTTTTAATTTTTTCAATGAGGTCAGTAACACCTATTTGGTTTCTTAGCCGTATATTATGTTTTTGATTTCTTCTTGTTACTCCTGACATGCATATTTCCACACTATAAAGTCTCTGTATTGCTCTTCTATTAAGTGTTGAAGTCTCATATTCATAAATAATAACTGGTAAAACACATTTATTAAAAACCTTTCTTTTCAAACCCATAGGCATATTTCATTTTAGTATCAAGTTATATCTACTAAAAGCACCCCAAACAAATTTAATTTATGTAATGCGGCAGGTATTTTTTACATTGGTAAATAGCTATTTGTTTGTCATGGTCTTATGATTTATTTATTACACAGAGGCAAAACTCCCCACACAAGCATAAAGAATGGTGATCATGTGATGATTAATGATTTATTTACTTAATTAATTATTAAAAAAGTACATTTAAGGTTATATTAAATTTTATACTAGAGGATTAGGGTCCCAGCATTATATGTGTAAGTTAAACAGACATATTATAGTATATGCTATATAAGCATGGAGAAACGGACATTTTACCTATATAATGATTGTGATATCTACTAGCCACAATAATATTGCAGATATTTTAAATATTAAAATAATATAAAGAAAATATTTTATATAAAAGCAATATGAAAAGTATATATGTTTTTGATAGTGTAAAGATGCTTTCCACTTTAAAGATAGTAAAATTCAATGTCATGATAAGGCAAATGTATTGAGAGATATATTCATCACATTTAATTTATAAGAAGTATTATGATTAAGTCAAATAATTTTACTTTTGGGAAATGTATGTATTCAAGCACAAGTGCGTGTGCTTGAAGAAGTATTATGATTATTGATATTAACTTGAAATAGTCTTATAAAATTTCTGCTCAAATTTATAAGTGAAATATTTAAATCAACAAACGCTATAAATGATAAGAAAACACACATAATAAGTAAATAGAATGAGTGGTCAAAATAAATTATCTTTTTGCAAATACCAATTATTGCCTTACATTTCTGTATGAATTTAAGTAGTGGTACATAGATTTATTCACCACTCATAAATAATTTTCAATATTTTACTTTTGCAAAAGAATATAAAAGTAAATTTCTAAATGAAGAAAATATAAATACAAATTTTCAAGTGAGTATTTAGGATATTGAACACATCAGGTATTTATTTATCTACCTCTTTTGTTATTTATATATTTTATTGGTAATTAATTTTGTGTTATATGTTCTTCATATATATTTTGTAATAAAATTATGTTGTTGTTAGTTATATGGTAGCCTTATTCTCATTTAGTCATTTATTTTATTTTGTGTTGGATGAATATTTGTATTGCATATTGAGATTATAACCTAATTTAGTCATGTATTTTTATTATTATTACTATCATAACAATTAAAATTTATTTCATAATCTGTATTTCTAGTATGTTTTCTGTAGTGGATATCCCAATATGCATGTTGCTCATAAATTAAAAATGGTTGCAAGTTTGAATAAATAGATAATTTCTGATAAACAGATGAGTTTCTTTTATCTTTTATGCTTTTTGAGTAAACTAAAATAAGGAGTATTCTTTAATTTGTATGAATTCACCACTATATGGCTTTCCCAAAATGTTGTGCCTTGACAAAATATACCTGTAATGGTCCCCCCTCTCCCTATTCATCCTGTTACATTGTACATATAATTCAATTATTATACAATAAATATTATATTTTTAATATTATTATTTAACAATATTATTAAAATTTGTTCCTTTAGTAAATATATAAATAATAAAAAAATGATCGTAAAGGGTGAAAGATAAAATAGCCTCTTAAATAAATAGCCTATTGCAAGGTATAGGTCTCTCTGATATTTCTTTATTCTAGGAACAGTGAAGCTTTATCTGACTTATCATTTGTCAGATGGTGGAAGAATAAACATCATTTTATCCTTGTTTTATTCTTTAGCTAAAGATACTGAGATACATGTTTATTAACCACTAGGAGATGGCTATCTAGATTGATTATGTACTGGCTATCTGAAAGAAAATTCTATACCTCTTGAAAATAATTTTACTTAGTCTGGGTTCAAACCTTAGGACATAGAAATGGCTTGAGCATGCATTGCCTGTACATTTTTTACTAATCAATATTGAACAATTAGCTGTAGTGTCTATGGAAAGTCTATCTAAAAGAATAATTTCAAGGCCTCTTAAAAGAATTTTAATTAGCCGGATTCATATTTCAGGTTGTACACACAGTTGTCTCTGCATTCTTTTCCTAATGCTTGTTGAAGGATCATTTATATTGGCTATGGGTCTGGATGCCTGAAAAATATCCAAAAGCTCTTTAAAAGAATTTCATTTAGCCTGGATTTAAACTGTAGATCATAGACATGGCATGTGGTGCATTACCTCTGTATCCTTTTACTGACTATTATAGAGTAATTATCCAATTTGGCTATGAAGTGGATACACAATAAAAAACCTGAATGAAATCTGAAAGTTTTTCTTCAGCCTGGATTTTAAGTTAGGTAACAGCAAGGTCATCAATCCATCTAGTACAAGTCAGAAAATGGGTATGTGGCTATAGTTAACTAGACTATAAAAATAGTAAATTAATTTTGGATTAGCAAATGAAAGTCAATGCACTGCAATCTTTATCGATGGTGGTGGTGGTTGAGGGGAGATATATTTTTAGGGATATATATATCATTTACAATTTTCTTTATATTTTTAACATTGTATGATAAATGACATCACTGCCCCCCCCCCCGCATGATTTGGTATAGTGGTAGAATGCCAGATTCCTGAAGCTTAAAGTCCATGGATCATTGAACAGAGCTCACTTCCGACATTTGTACTTCTTATGAAGTCCAGCACAATAAAAAAACATTCGATTATTTATTTTTTAATGATATCATAAAGTCAAATCCATTTACTTTTGCCCCGTTGCTTTGTTTTATTTCCACATATTTTGTTTTTTTATAAACTCTGTTGAATTTTTATTTATGAAGACAAATATTGTTTTATAAACATAAATCAATACTATAATATATATGGGGGCGGGGGAGCTTTTAATATTGAAAAAACAAAAATAGAAGAAGTTTTGTAAATAAAATAAAGTTTATAAATCTCGGGGAAAAAAATTTTAATATGAATTTTATTTAATTTTCTAGTTATTTACATCTAAATATGAATCAAGTCAAGGGCCAACAATTTTAATCTAAACAATTTGTAAAATGTTATATTTTAGTAAATAAAAAAAAGCAATATATATATTTAAAATGAATTTTATTTCATTTTAAAAAAGCGATTTAAAAATTCTCTTAATGAACTAAATTTAAATTAGCTATTCAAGGTAACATTGAATTAAGATCACATTTGCCTTACAAAATCATTATAAAAACCATAAAAGAAAATAACTAAAAAAAGTATATTCAGCAATTTAAAAATTCTGTGGAATTGCAAATTGTTACTTTTAATGTCAAAGTGTAATTATTATTTCGTTAATAATTAACTCTTATGTCTTAAAAATATTAGTTTAAAAAAGAAAAATCGTGAAAGAGGGGAAGGGTTAACTTTTTTCGCCCCTTAAAAAATAGTAGTTATTATTATTTAAAAAGATATGTGAAATAACTGAAACACAGGCTTATTATATACCTGTGTCTATATATGTAATATATAGGGTATATGAGCACAGACATTCACACAACCCCCCCTCTTCACTCTATCTCATAACATTGATACACTTGAACACATATATGTTGAAAAGATAAATAATCACCAATATATGTATTTCATGCTAAACCAGCAATCATCAGTTGGTCCAGATTACCGTCTCTACACATATTTGCTATAAGTGCTCAGATATAGCCAATCTTGATGATGATTGCTGTTTTAGCATGAAATACGTATATTGGTGATTATTGATCTTTTCGACATATATATGTTCAAGTGTATCAGTGTTATGAGATAGAGTGGAGAGAGTGGTGGGTTGTGTGAAAGTCTGTGCTCATATACCCTAAAGATATGTGAAAAAAACCTTTTAATTTCACATTTTAAAGTGATTTTAAATATTTTTTATTTGTGATTATCTATTTTAAATAATTATTGTTGGTTCTATGTAAAAAATAAAAAGTTCTTTATTTCTGAAAGTAAGAACTGTTATTATTAAATTGTTAATTTTATTATAATCTTTGTCTTCTCATTTCTAGCAGCCTGTAAAATTATTCCTAACTTATTACAAGTGTGGGTGTGAGAATGGTTTTATATAACTAATGATCTAATAGAAAATTTAAAAACTAACATTTATGGATAAATACCAGTCTACAAATTAAGAATCATGATGAAGGTTATGCTATCATGGGGTATTGAAATGTTATAGGAATAAAAAAATGGTTGGCGCTTATTAATTACAAATATTTCTTTACTGTGAGATCCATTAGCTAACCACTGATAGAATTATAATAAAAATATAATAAGGTTCAGTAAAAATTGTACATAGTTGTAAAGAGATTAGCAATCCAATCAGTTGTACCTTTGATTTTTATAACTAAGTGGAGTATATTGATTTGGTAATAACTAAATATCCATAAACCAGTCAGCACTGATACGATTGAATGGTATATCTATGTATTAACGATTAGTTGATAAGAGATCGGTACAATATATTTATTGCTTACAACAGTTTTTTCATAGACACTTTAATGCAAAAAAATTTTCTTAAAAACTTCTTTATTTTCCTTACAGTTTTTTTTTAATTAAAGCAGTGAAGCATAGAGCTCTGATGAAGACTGCTGGACAGTCGAAACTGTAAGGAAAATAAAGAAGTTTTTAAGAAAATTTGTTTGCATTAAAGTGTAAATGAAAGAACTGCAATATATATATATATGAATATATGAAGATATGCAAAGAATGTGAAAGAGAAGAATAAGAGAATATACTTACAATATATTTATAGATTGAGTAATTTTTAATTTTTTTTATATATATAATAAATAATTTTGCAGAAAAATTTGAAATAATTTATTGAGATATTTCGCTATAATATAAATTAATATTTAAAAAAATATCTATATGTACTTGAATATTTATCAAATTTTTCTAAAATGCCCTTCTTATATAAATTTTCGATTTTTTTTTCTATAATATATATACATATATGTATTTAAAAGTACCTTCTTATAAAAAAATAACCAAACTATGAAAAGAAAACAAACCATATATGTCAGTTTTCATCATTTTGTCGGAAACAGAATTGCCTTCCGATTAAGATTTAATCCTCAAGCACAATTTGTTGATTTTACTTTGAAAAGAACGACGATGCTATGAAATTTATTTTCAATATCAACGTGAAAATTGCAGACAAGATGTGAGAGATCTTAAACTTTTCAAGTTTCCTTTTATAAATTCCTTTCATTATGATAAAGAATAGAAAAACAAACAAAGCATTAAGAAAAATGATTATAGGTGTAGTGATTTTTTTGACTGTCCATTAAGTCCCATTAATTTATTAGGACTAAAAGAACTAATAAAAACATACTGAGATTCATTTAGCCTAATTTATTGAAAAATAATCATTTACTAATCGGTTTTCAAAAATTCAAACTACAATAAGAATATATATATATATATTATTATATTGCATTTTGGGTATCATTTCTATAAATTATTTTGTTTTAAATTAAAACAAAGAAATAGATAAATGTGCTTATAGGATTTCCTCCATATGTGCGTGTGGTTTAAAGTTTTACTATATATCTTAAAACAAAAAGCCTGATTTTTTAAAAACTATATATATATAGGTGGGAATCTTGAGTAATCCATTTAAATCAACTTAATTAGAAAACACAACCTAGAAGGAAGTACTCCAGGCCAAGAGTCAAAATAAACTGACGGTCTGATGCATTATTCCTCACATTCAAGATTTTCAACTAAATATTCATTAAAAATATTGTATTACAATATATATGTATACATTACTGGGTATATAGGAATTGGTTTTGGCCTCTTTGTAAAAGGGCAAATTATCCTTGTTCTGGAGAGATATTTTACAGATTGGTTGATTTTTTTTTCATACTATGTTCTCATAAAACAAGGACTGGTTTTTAACCAATTTTAACATCTTATGGAAAAGTGAATAATTGCTGTACTGCAGGGTTTTTTTTTGGTTTAATATAAGTGCAGCCTTCATTTTAACTTCAATATACCACTACCATTTACCCACACAAAAATTCAAATCACCCTTTCTCACTATGCATACAACCACCATTCACCAGGTAAACTAGAATTATCAAACATCCATATATTCATGTTATATTGATAGACACTCCAATTCATTTTCTTCATTGAAGTCTTGGAATCAGGTAATATGGTTTTTAATAGCTCCCCTTATAAGTATTATGTTTTAAGATATATTTTTTCTTATAATTAGGCAGACAAAAAATTCTTAATAAATAATATTTAATAATAATCGAAATACAGGCCTATTATATATCTGTATCAATATATGTAATATATAGGGTATATGAGCACAAACTTTCACATGACACTCACCACTCTATCTCATATCACTGATACACTTGAACACATATATGTTGAAAAGATAAATAATCAGCAATATACATATTTAATACTAAACCAGCAATCATCAGTTGGTCCAGATTATTATCTCTACACATATATGCAATAAGTGCTCAGATATATATTGATAGCCAGTCTTTATACTTTAATGGACAGACTTTAAAACACTCCACACTCCAACTCTTCAATTATCCATCCAATTGAAAATCTGATGATGGAACACTCAAAGGCCACCCTGAGGCTGAGATTTGTGTCACACCCACGTTGACCTAAAGTCAATCTGACCCCTCATGTACAAAACATAATGCATTTAATACATATACAAGGGATGGGCAGACATCTCTACTATGTAATAACTGAAATACAGGCCTATTATATACCTGTATCAATATATGTAAAATAAAAGGTATATGGATGGATGGTCGTAGAGTTGGAGTGTGGAGTGGATTGAAGCCTGTCCATTAAAATATGAAGACTGGCTATCTTAATATATAATATGAGCACTTATTATATATATATGTGTAGAGATCTGGACCAACTGATGATTGCTGGTTTAGCATGAAATACGTATATTGATGATTATTTATCTTTTCAACATATGTGTGTTCAAGTGTATCAGTGATATGAGATAGAGTGGTGAGTGGTTGCTCATGTGGAAGTCTGTGCTCATATACCCTATATATTAAATATTTAATAATGTAAGTTGCCCAATACATAATGCACTCTTTGAGATTTTCTTTTAAGTATTTACAAAATTTATTGATAACAAGAGAGGATGAATATATTTTATGTCATTGTTAACATACAAGTGATTTGTTTTTTTTTGTTTGTTTGTTTCTAGGAGTGAACCAGGGACTCAAATGTCTTTGATTCATGATTTATGAGTGCAGTAAGACTTAGTACCTTGAATAAATAGGTATCTTGCAGAGAACCCTCTGTCTGGAAAAAATCTTAGTGTATAAATTATTCATTTAAAATTTTGGATGTGAAATGTAGATTTCCTTACTAAAGTGACATCATTGATGATAATAACGCCAGCTAGTGTAAACTCTAGTAGTCAATAGATCTAGAAGGTTGTGCATTTTAATCCTATCCAGTGCTTTTTTAAAGTATTTTCTAGCTTATCACTTTCAACAGTGAAGAGTCTTGGATCTGAGAGCAGTGCATGTGAAACTTTGCATCCAATGCATCTTTCCATTATCCATATTTTACCTTTTTGGTTAACCATAAAGCTATCAGCTCAAAATGAAACTTAACAATGCTTTCAATCTAAGAAATTTTCTCACATAGTCATACAGATCTGATACTGTTCAATATCCATATATTTTGGGATATTTGGTTTTTTAGTGACTATAGTCATTATCATCCTTTGGATAGGATTGATATTAAATTATTTCACCTTTTGTTATGCTCACACAAGCTAAAACATCTAGTGAATTTCTCTATACTATATTACCAGCTAATGCAAGCTCTAATAATCAATAGATATTAGAAGATTGTGCAATTATTCCTCTCCAATGCATTCTCATCAGTGGCGGACTAAGGCTAAAGGGGACCCTAGGCAACATTGTAATTCCGGGCCTATTTTTCAGTCATGATATATACTTTGCGTTTGGTATTTTGGTTTTAAAGCATTAGTATGTAATTCTATTTAATTATCGGATTCCAAGAAAAAAAAGGTAAAAAATAATATACATGTACAAAAATTAAATAAACATAATTTATCAAAACAAACAAACATAAACATAATTTATTAAACAAACAATAATACTTAAACAAATATACCCAGATTGATTAGTTATATTGCCTTTTTTCTCACTTTTAATTCTGCAAACTCGTCAATCAGTTTGTCATAATTAATAGAATTATTTAATAATTAATAGAATTATTTAATAATTTTTGTTGGCCTAATGTGGATCTTAAATTTTTTTTTATTCTGACCATTACTGAGAATGATCTTTCACCGCTTGCATTGCTTATTGGAAGGGTTAAATAAATTCTCAGAATTATGTTTAAATTAGGAAATGTTGCAATAATATTATTTTCCTGAATAAATGACCACATGGATACAGGCGAAAAAATATTTTCTTTACTTATAAAAGTTTTAAATTGTAATACTTCATTTTTCAGTTCTGCTAGGTTTAAATCTTGTTCGTAACATTTTAATTCCTCTATTGAAGAATCACCAACATCACTATCATAAAAAATTGTTTTGAATTTATTGTTAATAGTTTTATATCCCTCAGATCTTTTTTTAATGTTGCTATTAAAGAATCGCATAGAACAAAAAAAATATTAACTTTAAAATATTCTTTGCCACTGAATCTTATTTCATGTTTCGGAATTTCATCATGAAATAGTTTTCGTATTTTCTTACGTTTTTTTATCATCAGTATATGCAATATCTTTAACTTTTTCTGCTTCTTTTTCTAAATTATCAAAATCATCTCTAATAGTTTGTATGAAATCTATCAATGAATCATATATTAAAACTGCTGTATTTAAGGATTCGTCTTTTTGTTGAAGAGTCTTGTTTGAAGCATCTATTCTCTCTAAAATCTTTTCCCATATAATAAGTAACAGTACATACTCAAATGTATCAAGTTTTTTATGTAAATCGGCAGCTTCAGACCTTGTTAATGGTTTTTCATGTTTGTTTGAGAAAAAATGACATAAACAATGTTTAATTTCTTCAAAATTTTCCTTTAAGGATTTCACAGCATCGGAACGAGCAGACCATCTGGTGTCACAAATAGGTTTAATATTCAATTGTTTGCTCTTACAAAATTTTTGTAATGCATTCCACCTATGTGTAGAACTTGAAAAAAATACATACAATTCCTGAGCGATATTGAAAAAAGTGGTCATTTCCATGCAACTTTCGGCAGCAGCATTTCCAATTAAATTTAATGAATGATTTGTGCATGGTATAAAATGGGCAGAAAAAATATGTTGTTTTATTCTGGATTGGAGTCCCTTATATTTACCCAACATATTAAATGCATTATCATAACTCTGTCCTCGACAGTTAGTGATGTCTAAATCTATATTATTTAAAAATTCTAAAATAACTTTCTCCAAGTTTTCACCAGTATAAGAAAATATAGGCAGAAATCCCAAAAATCTTTCTTTTATACCACTTGGAAGAACATAGCGAATAATGACAGTCAGTTGATCTACGTGAGATATATCAGGTGTTGAATCAATAATTAGAGAGTAAAATTTGGCTTCCTTTATTTCGTTCACTATTGTGAGTTGTAAATCTTTCAATATAATAGAAATAAATTCATCACATATTGTAGATGACAAATAGTTCATAGTACCAGTGCCGCAGTTTGCATATTTTTTCATGTGTTCCTGCAAAAATGGATCGAACTCGGATAAATATTCCAAAGCCCCTATATAATTACCATTATTTCAACAAAAAACATTCATTTTTACCACGAAACGCTAAAGAGTATGAAGAAATAAATTTGATTGTTGCTACCACACATTTAAGTACTTCTCTCCAATATTTTTTTCATTTATAATTTGTTTTTCCAGTTCAGTGTCAATGCATCCGGTGATTTTAGATCTTGTTATAAAAATTAAAATGGAGTTAATGTGGTCACTGGAGTTTTCATGCTCCGACAATTTTTTATGCACATTTTTCCAATCATTCGTCCCTTTTGTCATTAGCGTTGTTTGCTTGGAAAATAATTTACAAATGTAACAGTACAATAAGTTGTTGGTTTCAGTATAAGCCAACCAATCTCTTTTAACTTTCCCCCTGCTATTAATTGTTCTGAAGAAGGAGGCAATAGTTAATTTTCTTGTGATTTGTTTTGACCCTTCATTGCATTGAATAGAAGATGATTCCAAAGATCCATTTATTGATTTTGGTGGATTTTTTATATAATTCTCTCACATGGTGTCTGTTAAGTATTCTGGCCATAATGCAATATCATTTACAAAACTCTTAGTTTCTTCATTACTTTGAGATAATTTAAAATTTTTATTTTCTTCTTTTGTTTCATTTTCATAAACAGAATTGCTTGGTTTTTCCTGCTGGTCTTTTTGCAGAATAGTTTCGGACACAAATGATGTTTCTGGAGTTTGAGCAGGTGAAATTTGTGAAAATAATGACAATTTTTGTAATAATTGTTCTCCATCTACAGTTAAAATTTGTTTTGCCACTTTATCTCGATCTGCTTTTCATTTTCTTTTTTCACTTCCACTTAAATGTTTATAGGAACTCATTTTAAAGACCAAGTACTAAAAAAGAAAGAAAATAATCTTTAATTAAATTTATTTTTACTCAATATCACAATCACAAAGAAAATCACAATTTGTGGTATTTTATATAATATATTATTTTAATTAAATAATGTAATACTTTTATAAAAACTTACATTTTTATTTTAGGAATTCCAGAAAATATTAACTATGAAATATGAATCCAAAACAATCTATTTGCAATCAAGTCTAGGTACTTAAGTCTTAATTGCACAATTTTCAATCACAACTCACATAAGATGCAATACGTTCAGGAAACACTGATTTTAAATAGTTACGTTTGACTTTTTAAACATGTGCATAGTAAAGGCTCGATAGGCGTGAGGCTCTATCATATTTACACACATTGACACTCACGGGCATGGATACAAAAGCATGGGAATGCTCGTCCACACTTTTCGACTTTATAAATCAACGATTCGGCATAATTTGGATATGTTTCAGCAATAATTATGAATATCATGTTTTTCTGTTAAATAAAAATAAAAATTAATTATAAAAATTTAAAAATTAAAAACCTAATTTTCGGGCCCCAAAAATTACGGGCCCTAGGCACGTGCATAGGTTGCCTAGGTCATACAATATCCTCAAACTTCTTTCTAGTTTATGACTTGTGCAACATTCTAGTATCTATTGTTTACTAGAGGTTGTATTTTAACAACTTGTGTAACCACTTGCAATATTTTAATGATAAAAGTTTGTTAAAATAAAAGTTTTTCTCTTGGAATACATAATAGCATTTTGCTATCTATCCTTTTTGCTGACAATAATTTTAAAATGTTTTTAATTATCTTTATCAGATAATTTTAAAAATGCAGTAAGAAACTTGACAATTTTTTTTAATCAATACTTTTTTTTTTGTATTTACAATATCTATTTTTGAAAAAAAAAATTTAAAAGAAATTAATATAGAAATCTTTCAAAAAAATTTGCATTTCCTCTCTAATTTTTAAAAATCAGTTTAAAGACAGGAGAGCCACAGTGAGCTTTATATCTTTTCTAACTCTGAACTGTGGAATTACTTAGTGCATGTTGGTTGTTCAATTCATTATGCATCCATTTTTAGTTCAATTCTGGATGGGGGGGGGAGTGAAATGATATCTCCAGAGAATATCCTCATATTAAAATGTTACTAAACAAGGCAAAACTCTCCATACAGTAGTGCCACCCTGTGCCAACCAGAGATGGTGATCATGTGATTGTTAAAATGTGTTATTTATTTCATTTTGAGTATGAAGTGTTATTATCTCTTCATGCTGTGTATCTTAAAAAAAATTCTTTGTAAATAGTTCTTCTTTGTAAAATATTTAGATGCAGAATGAAGTCTTTGTTGCCATTTTGATAATTGCAGATTTCTTATTAACCCTTACAAAATCTGACATTAAAAAAAAATCTGACATTTACCTTTGTTCCATCTAGTGGAAGTTTTTGAAACTGCTCAACCTTTCACATCTGTATAAAACATTTATTTTTACTAAAACTCAATAAATTGGACTTGGATTTTTTTTAAATTTAATTTTATAAAATGAATAATATTCCAAAATATCACATTTGATTTTTGAAAACTGACTTGTAAATGTAAACAAAGGACATCATTACACCACATAATGACCATATTTTAATGTGAAAGTAAACTCACAAAAAATAAATGAATTAATTTTTATTTTGTTTTTTCTTTAAATGTGACCATAACAAATCTATTAAATTCTGATTTAAAATGAGATATTTGCTTTATAATTATTAATTATAGGGTATTTGAATACAGACATTCAATCTCCCTTCAGCAATCCACTCTGTTTCATACAACTAATACACATGACCACATACACATGAAAAAGATAAATGATCTCTAATATACATATTTCATGCTGAACCAGCACTCATCAGTGGGTCTGGATCATCATCTCACACACATATAAATAATCTGTTCTCATTTACATTAAGATAACAAATCTTCAAACTTTAATGAACTTGTTTCGATCTATTCTACCCTCCAATTTTTCAGCCATCCATATCATTAAAAATCTGGTGGTGGTATGGCCAAATCTTTTGTTGAAGGCAATATTATTATACTCATATTGAGCTTAAGTCACCCTGACCTCTCATGTATAGGACCTTCACTATTTAAATACATGAAGAAGGATGGGCTGGATACAGGCTGAAATCTGTAATATTTTTGAAATACAAACATAATTCATATACTGTACTTGGAGTTTAAATGTAATTATTACAATATCTGACAAGATTTTAACATCAGGTCAGTTCTGACAGATAATGATATTATACACACCACGATTTCCTTTGTTTATTTATGGTCAAGTTTATTAATTTATATTTTTAAAAATTAAAGATAAATGTATAAATTCAAACTATACATGTATATGTAAAAATAATCAAAATTTTTTTATAAATAAGCAAAAAAAATATGTTTTTTGGTTCTAAAAAAAATTATGTTTTTTGGTTATAAAAACTATGCATAAAAACTAGATTAGAAAGAACACCTTCTGGGCATTTTTTCTGTCATAAACAATGAAGATGTTAGCTTTTAAACAACTATCAATAAGATACTGAGTTCTTACAGAGAGTCTAAACTCTCCATACAGTAGCACTACTCAGTGCAAGCCAGGGTAATCAATGGATGCAGGAAAGTTTGGGGTATTAAATCCCTATCTAATGCCTACTCATCCAATATCCTAAGACTAGTTTCTAGCTTGTTGATTTCATCATTGAGGAGCTTTGGATATGAGAGCACTGCACATAGATCTTTGGATCTAATGCCACCCTCCAACAGCCACCTTTTACCTCATTAGCTAACTATAAAGCTTTGACTCCCAAATAAAAGCACAATGATGTTTTTAATTCAAGATTATTAGCTTCTAGAGTCATATAGATTTGAACTCAGTTCAGCATCCATAGTTTTTAATGTCTTTGATTCTTTAATTACCACAGTCACCATAGTCTTATTGGGCATGATTTATAGTTAGCTAATAAGGTAAAAGTGGCTGTGGAGGGTTGCATTAGATCCTATGATTTAGGTGCAGTGCTCTCATATCCATGGCTCTTTACTTACGAAATGCACATGCTAAAAATTAGTCTGGAAGTTTTGGATGAGTAGGCACTAGATAGGAATTTTATGCACAAACATTTGTGCATCCATTAATTACTCTGGCTTGCACCAAGTGGCACTACAGTATGGAGAATTTAGCCTCTGTGTAAACAGTTTGTATAAGAATAAAGAATGGTGATCATATAATACTGACTTCTTCAAATTTCTAAGTTGAAATAATGATAAACTGATCCAAATTAGCAGAACAAATAAGCTTTTTCTGAAGGAAACATCCAACAATTATCAACAAGTATGAGAGTTACCAAGTTAATACCCATATATAAAATAAGTATAGCTACTTAATTCCAGAAGAAAAGAGACAAGAGGGGAGGAATAAAAGAAGAGGAGAATGAAGATTAAAAAACAAAAACAAAATGTTTATGATAACTATACAAATGAATCTTTTTCAATAAACAGATAGACTACTACTAATCCTAAAATCCTGTTTCCAGGACTTTTTTTTTTCAAGTGTCATAACATCGGCCGGGACGCAAACCTGCAACCTGTGCAACAGCCTGCAAGTGCAAGGCAGTTGCGCTGACCTCTCGACCACCAATGCAAGACTCCAGGACTTTTTTGGATGTGAATTTTTAGATTTCTACAACATATCCATTCTCCCTCATTATAAGTTCAGATTCTGCTGAAATTTTAATATAAGAGTAATTTTTTAAGAGAGCTTTTGTATTTTCTATGAACACAGAATCTGTTTCTATTTGTAAAACTTTTTATATAATAAAAATCAAAAGAATACTTTCCAATTTTGTTTAGATAATAGAAATTGTTGAATGAGTGATGTTTGGATTAATGTAATCTATCTGTATATGTAAAAAAAAATATCTCTATTCTTTTTATTTGAATGTTTTCCAATATTATAGACGATTCTTAAAAATTCAATGTTTACAACAAAAATACGTTACTGAGAACTTTTTTTTTATCCCTTTATTAAGATTATATAAATAACAAAAGTCTTCATAGAATTATTGATTTTTTTCTCACTTTTAGATGTAATACAATACTCTCTTGGTTGTAATGGCAAATCTATAGAGAATATAAATAAAGCAGCAAGAAGATAAAAAACAAAAGCTAATCTATGAAACGAAAGAACAAAAACGAATTGTTTATAAAGTCGTAAAAGTACTTTTTATTCTTACTTAAGCAGTGAGTGTAAATAAAAATCATTTTAGTAAATACACTTCAGTTAACCTTTTTAGTTATTCAGTCTTTATTCAAGTTTAAATGTGAACATTTGTTCTATTTTTTACATAAAGTCTGAGTTTGAATCCCACATACATTACGTATCATTATATAGTAGACACAATAAACATTCAATCCTGTCAAGCGTTGTTAGCCGAGCGGTTAGCGCAGCCGCCTTGCAAGCAAGCAGTTGGTTGCAGACGGTTGTTGCGGGTTCGCCTTCAAAAACATTCAACCCTGTCAAGCGTTGTTAGCCGAGAGGTTAGCGCAGCTGCCTTGCAACTAAGCAGTTGGTTGCAGACGGTTGTTGTGGGTTCGCCTCCCGGCCGATGCTATGATATATGAAAAAAAAAACATTCAACCCTCTTTATATTGGACATTTATGTAGCCAGCTTTAAATATAAAGCTCTGAATTATTTTCTATCTGCCATTGTAGGCAGTATATTTTAATTTCAATCAATTCTTTTAAATGTTTTGAAAATAATATAACTGTCAATTGTCAATCAAACAAATATTGTTTATTTAATGTTATTACTAATAATTTTAATCACACGTAACTGATGTTTACTGCATATCAAATATGTAACGTCTATGATATCAATATTTCACGGAACAATCACATCCAAGTAACGTATTCAGACGTGATTGTTCTGTGAAGTATTAATGCTATTAAAAATTCAGTTTATTTTGAAAGTATTATTCAGTCATTTGAATTTTCCTATTAAAGTCGATAGCGTGAGACTCATTAGGAATTACTTTTTATATCAGAGGTATCCCTCTCTAATAATATTTTTTAAACCATGTTTTGATTTCCCCTATATCCTCTAGTTAACATAAGTTCATTTTATTTGCTTAAGTGAATGCCATTTTTAATTTTTTTTTTCTCTTTATGCTAATTAGTTGTACCCATTTAGTTGATAGATTTGCTCTGCCTTAAAGCTGATGTTTTTCTTTAGAAGTTTTTAACACTAAAATAATTTTAATCTGGTTCTAATAGCAATCCTGCATTAGTGGCAAAATTTATGGTGCAATAAAAAGGATTTGAATTATAGATAATCTTCAGTGCTATGAAGTAAGCTCTATCCTTCATAATTAATTAAATATTATGGTACAGCCACTCAAAGAGACTATCCATAAGGATAACTAAATTTATAATCAAATAAACAACAAGTATTTATAACAGCAAACTAGAACTAATGAATAATAAAAATGTAATTACTAGTGATTGTGTTTATAATAAATGCAATTAAGAAAAGTAAAGAGGTGAGTATGAGGATATAAGAAAAAATCACATATATTCCTTTTAAGTAAAATTTAAGCTCCCTCCATATTTATTTGTGGACTATTAAGGCTCTTCTTTCTCTAGTAAATAAAACCAAATGCATTTAATAATATGAATGTGTAAACATCTGTGTTAGTAACCTAATGTCATTAATTTCCACTTGCAAAGTATTTCATATTAGACATTCCTATGTAATATTTGTTTGTTCAGCTTTAAAAAAAAGTATTTAATATTTATGAGAGAAGAAAATGTTTTAAATTTAATTTAAAAGTCTCAAAATTTAACAATACTGAGTTGTTAATTTTTTTTTGCAGTAAATAATATTGACATCAAATTATCAAAATTTATATAAAAAAATAATAATTCTGTATTCTTATTCACTAGGTGTCTCTGTGCAATATATTTAATTGTTTAAAGAAATTATTAAACTCAGGTGCTTACTATACATATATATAATTTTAATGCGCAAATACGCGCACAACAACCAGAGCTTCATCAGGATTAAATAACAATATATTATAAACTCAAAATAATTATAATATCTAAAGAATAATGCCCGAGCGCTTTCAAGAGAACTTAGCTCTCATAATCATGGGCAACAAAGAATAAGCATAGCGTGTTGGTATATGCTAAAATATGCTGATATATGTAAATTAGTTGAAAATAAATGCATAACACCAAAGACATTATAACACCCAACAACACCTCTCAGGCCGTATATAATATTTCATGTCCAGAAAATAACTGCATGGCATCATACTATGGGGAAACGAAAGCAACTCTTTCTACAAGACTATCCCAGCACAGATATTCTTACAATAAGGCCCAGGTAGACCCAAATTGCAACTCAATATTTGCAATACATCAGAAATCAGCTGGTCATGCATGTGAACCTAAAAATGCAAGAATAGTTTGCAGGGAGAGAAATGACATTAAGAGAAAAGTTAAAGAAGCATGTTTTATTGCTATTGATGATAAGGCTATGAATAGGAAAGATGCGTGTTACAAAATCTCTAAGAAATGGATCATTTAGAGCTGACACATTTATTTTCAACTAATTTACATATATCAGCATATTTTAGCATATACCAACATGCTATGCTTATTCTTTGTTGCCCATGATTATGAGAGCTAAGTTCTCTTGAAAGCGCTCGGGCATTATTCTTTAGATATTATAATTATTTTGAGTTTATAATATATTGTTATTTAATCCTGATGAAGCTCGGTTGTTGTGCATGTATTTGCGCATTAAAATTATATATTTAATTGTTTGTAAAATTAATGATAAGAAAGTTATTTATAAATGTAATGGAGAGGAAAGAATTAAAAGAATTTATAAAAGAGTAGTTAGGAAAGAAGAAATTGTTAAAATTGGGTTTTTGAATATGGAAAGTGGTAGGAGACCAGAAAAGTGAATGGAATTAAATAAAACAATTAAAAATGAAGAGCTTGAGGTATTAGCAGTAGTTGAAACACATCTAAGAGAAAAGAAAGAACCTATTTTGGAACAGTTGGTATAGCAGGATATAAATAGAAAAAAAAAGGGGGTAGTGGTATAGGTGTTATATAAAAAAAATATTTAAATATTGTTAAATATCAAGAACATTTGTGGTTTGAAGTAAGATTGGGTAGACAAGAATGGATGGTGGCTATAGTTCATATAACCACTGGAGATAGTCAAATTATAATGGAGTGGAACAGTAACATATATGAATGTCTAGTTAAGGATATACAAAGTTTTAAAGAAAAGGGGAAGAGAATAATGATTATAGGGGATATGAATGGACATATTGAAGAAATTGATGATGTAGATAATAAAAATGGACAGCTTTTAAAAAAATTTTGTCAAAAAGTGAATTTGAGTATTGAAAATTTATTAAATATTTATGAAGGACAATACACATGGTCTAGAAATAACATATTTCACGCAATAGATTATGTATTGGTAGAAAAAGAGGGAATTAATAAAATAAGGAAAATTAAGGTGTTTGATAATGAAAAAAAAGTATGCACTAGTGATCATAACTTCATTGTGATTGAAATAGTTAGTAATGTGATGGAGAATAAAAATTAAAGTAGAAATAATAGTGAAAGATGTGGCTGGAGAATAAGAATAAGTTGGAAGATTATAAAATACAAGTTGAAGAAATCATGAAAAAATTGATTGGGGATGAATATAAGAACTGGTGTAAAGAAGTATAAAAAGTGGCAAATAGGATTTTAGGTGAGAATATTCAGAAGAATAAATGTAATAAAAATGAGAATTAGTGAAAGTGTAAAAAAGAGGAAAGAAGCATGCAGAGAATATAAGTGTGCTATTAAGAACAAGGAAAGTGAAAAAGATCCTAATGCTAAATGGGAAAAGTACTTAGAAAAGAAGAAGTTGAATAAAATAGATAATTATATAAAGAGAATGAAATTGAATAGTAAATTGTTGGAGGATATTATTAAAAGTGGAAGAAATGGGAGTAAAAAATTTTGTAATTACATTACAAAAAGAAATGTAGGGGGGGGGAGAGATAGTATTACTAGATGATGAGGGAATAGAGTGTAGCTCTAGAGAAGATTTAGAGAAAATCTTAAATAGATATGTAATGAATATAGAAAAGATCTTAGATGTGAAGGATAGAGTTATAGAAAACATGAAAGCATATAGCAATGGAAATATTAGGTTTACAGAAAATGAATTGAATGAGGTACAGAAGAAATTGAAAAATGGAAAGGCAAGAGGTTTAGATAGATGGGCAGCAGAGATGGTAATGAATTTAGTATATAGGGAAAAAGTAAAGTTATTATCCTGTTTTAATAAGATGGCACAGAATAGAGTTTTTCCAAATAGTTGGAGTAATACAAAAGTAAGATTATTATTTAAAGGAAAGGGTAAGAATCATAGAAAGTTAAATAATTATAGACTGATAGCGGTAACATCAGTTTTATATAAAGTTTTTTCATATATAGTGGCTAGAAGAGTTGTAAAATGGATTGAAAGGAATAATGTAGTGGGGGAAATGCAAGGAGGTTTTAGATTAGATAGGCATATAGGAGATAGTTTATTTGTAAGTACACAACTTATGGATATGAGTAGGAATTCAGGTAAACAGTTATATATGAGTTTTATAGATATAAAGAAGGCATATGATAGAGTAAATAGAAATAGATTATGGATAAGTTTAGCAAATTTGGGAGTGGATGAAGTTTTAGTGGATATTATTAAGAAATTAAATGAAAATAATTATTATATATATATCAATTAGGAAATATAGAATCAGTTAAAGTCAAAAATGGGATGGGACTAAGGCAAGGATGCCCTATGTCACCTATTTTGTTTGTGTTATATTTGAGTGAAATGGAAAGAGCAATAGAAAGATTATGAAAAGGGATAGAGATACTGTTAATTGATAGTAAGGAAGTATATATTTTGTCAGGTTTTTTTTTTGTGGATGATACATTTTTGTGTGCAGAAAGAAGACAAGATATGGAAGTTATGCTAAGCACATGTGCAAGGGTGGGTAAAGAGATGGGGATTAATTTTAGTGGAAAAAAAAATCAAATATAATGATGGTTAGTACTGGGGAAAGAGAAGATGTAGAATTTTTATTGGAAGATATTAAGGGTGGTGAATAAATATAGTTATTTGGGAATTATTTAAATAATCAGAAAAATTATTTGGATGAATGAGAGAAAAAATTGATAAATGAAGCAAAGAGAAGAAAGGGATTGATAAAGAAATTAACATTGTTTTCATATAATAAATATGATGTAGCTAGAATTATATAGGAGTTGCAATAGCAGGGTTAACATATAGTAATGATGCATTTTGTGTTAGTAAAGGGGTATTAAATTATTTAGAAAAAGTTCAAAGGGAAGTAGGAAGACAAGCATTGGATGCAGATGTATGGACAGCATGGGAGGCAATTCAAGGAGAAATGGGATGGTCAAGTTTTTATATGAGAGATGCAAAAAGTAAAATGAAAATGTTTGGTACAAGGCAGTTTATGAATAATAAAAGAATAGCCACTATAGTATTTAATTGGGTTATGAGTAAAGGGCAGGCAACAAGATGGGTGAGAAAGGTAATATGGTATGCAAAAGATTTGGAGAAAGAATTTATATCAGTATATTTGTACAAAAGATGGTATGATTGTGTTAGGAGGATTGTTGAGTGTTATAGTGGTAAGGAATGGGATAAAATACTAGATTCATTAATAAAGAATAAGAAGTTAGAGAGATGGAGAACTAGTATGGAGAGTAAAAAGAGTTTAAATATATATAGAAATAAACTGAATATTAGATGCGAGTTAATATATGATAATAGTAAGGAAAGTAGTTTATTGTTTAAGCCTTGAACAGGATCTATAGCAACAAGAGAAAATATATGTCAGTGGAAAAATATGGTTGATTTAGTCTGTAAATTATGTAAGGAAGGAATAAAAAACATTAGGCATCTGTTAATTGAATGTAAATGCTTGAAAACAGAAATGATACATATAATGAACTTATCGAAGTATAAATATGAAGAAAGTGATCACACAGAAAGTGGATTATTGGTTTTTATGCTGGGTTTGAGAAAAGATAAAAAGGATTTAGATATAAAGGCCATAGAGTTGACAAAGATTATGTTGTGGAAATGGGATGGAGCAGAATATGGGAAAACATAGACTGGGGAATGAAAAATAAAGTGGCTAACAGGTTTCTCTGGGCATAATTGTTGAGAGATTCTTGATTCTGTCTAAGGAGAAGCTACAGTACATCACATCACATCGCACGTTACAGACTTACAAATAGTTATTGTTACATTTTCATTTACCATTGTCAAACTTTCTTGTGAGTGGAGGAAGTTTTTAATTATTATGTAATTAAAAACTTCCTCCACTCACAACTTTGACGCCATCCATTTCAGATAAATACACTAATGATTATTACTAATCATTTTCGAAACTAGAGATTATCTCTAGCACAGATATAAACTTTAAATCTCAGTTAACGATTAATATATCTAATTTTTATTTTACATACCTACGGAGTTATTCACCTTTCTCTTGCCCATGTGTAAGTTTCTTTACTCTACTTTGAAAAAATATAATTATTTAATGTATATGAAAGGTAAATATGTTTTAAAAGTAATTTAAAATTATAAAAATTATATAAAGTGGAATGAATAAAAAAATATCTTCTGATTAATAACATAAACATCTAAGTACTAAGGTTCACTAATTTTTTTTCTGTATTCTTAACTTGCCCGATTTCTATAAAAGCATTTTTGTGAACTTAAATTGAGTATTGACTTGATATCCATAATAGATAAATGACGTTAGCATCTATCATTCAGTTTTTTAATTAATTAAATAAAGTTTTGAAATAACACACAATGCCAGAATGATTTTCTGCTTTAAATTATCTTCATGGTCTCTGTCTTGCAAACTGGGAAGCAATGACAACAGATAAAAGTCAAAGCATACTCCTTTTTGAATTTATTCACTTTTAAACTTTTTCATACTTATTTTAGAGTATATGACTAGAGTCCATATTCAGACAAATTGTCTGGAGAATGAAGTTGAGAAAATCTTTGTAAAATATATTTATATATAAAAAATGGACATATTATTTTTGACAATAGCAAGCTGAAACACATGATCACAAAATAGAAATAAAACAAATTCCTTTTTAAAACTTGCTTTTTATATGACTACAATGATGAAAAAAAAATCCAACATTTCAACTATTTCATATAGTCTTTTTCAAGGTACACTAAAATAAAATATATATAATAATAAATATCACATATTCCAAAAAAATAAAAATAAAAAAATAAATAAAAATATTATATGATATTTATTATTATATATATTTTATTTTATTTTAGTGTACCTTGAAAAAGACTATATGAAATAGTCGAAACTTTTTCATCATTATAGTTATATAAAAAGCAAGTTTTAAAAAAAGGAGTTTGTTTTATTTCTATATTGGATATTTATGAACTATTTCAGAAAGAAAAACTGTGTGATTGATATATTAAATTATATGATCATGAAACTTCACCAATGTAATTATTCAATTTTGACTCCCATAATTATTAATCAATATAAGCTAATGGTGTAGATAGATAGTGAAGCTAAAATTAAATATTGTTTTCTTATCTAAACTATGAGAATTTGGAAAGTTTTCTTATGAGGGAAGCAGTCATTACAATAAGAAAATAGTTTTAAATTCGATCTTTAGACTATAGTTTTATAATAGGAAATGAATAAATGATGAAAGGAATCCCCTATCTACAACATTTATGAGTTGATTTTACATAGTAATGTTATTCAGTAATCAATAATAAAATTATGCTGATGATGATGTTCATCATCATTTTCTAACATTATCAATCCATTGTAGGATGGTCTCTCCATGTTTAATCCATCCCCAATCTCTAGCCTCTCTTTTCCACCCCCCCCAGCACACGTCCTTATTTTATCCATCCATTTTATGTGTGGTCCCTTTCTAGATCTTATACAATTTCTTGGAAATCTCATATAACATTTAGACAGTTTATTTATTATCATCTCTTCTAACAATATGATAATCTGAAGGAAATTCTTTCTTTCTTGATATCTATAGACAAAGTAAATTAAAAACTAATAACTTACATGTAGATATGAGTTAGTAGTTTAAAATCCTATCTCTTCAGTTAGCCTTTAAGTCTCAAAAACACATATGCTCTCAAATATCTAATTTTTGTATGCACATTCTCACTTACAAAAATATATAAACACAAACATATGTAGTAAGAGTCTGAAGGTTTGTGATGATGGTATATTATTGGATGTGATGTGTTGGACTATTTCCATCATCTATGAGTGAATGTTGAATGCATAGAAAATTTTAAACATTATTTAAACTTTCCAAATGCAAGCAACTTGTTAGTAATAACACACAAATAAACAACACAGGTTAGTAATTACACAATATTTGGAGTAGTACTATTCTCCACTACTTTTCAGGTGTTTCTGGCCTATATGCACAGTGACAATATTCACTTAGAAGTTGAACTCACACCTTTAGATTCTTGAATATTGAATTTAAGACAAATGCTCTAACCAATTGAGCATTTGCCTTAAATTTGATATTCAAGAATCTCAAGATGTGAACTCAACTTCTAAGTGAATATTATCACTGTGCATATAGGACAGCAATGCCTTAAATTCGATATACACCTGGGTCTCTTTTTACGCGGATTTATTTAATGTGATTTTGAAGTTACGCGATTCACGTTTCTCCAGAAGTTGAATTCCAATAATGTGCTATTACTTTAAATAATAAATTTCACGCACTTACATCATATTGAAAGTAATAGCACATTATTGGAATTCGACTTTCATCTTAGTAATTTCAATATTTTCAGTGCTTTATAATAGTAAGATTTTATGCAATAATGAAATTAAAATCATGATTTCCACATTTTATGTATACACACATTAAATTTTACAAGATTATAATGTAAATTTGTTCAAACATTGTGCGTGTTAATTTTGCATTTTAAATCACATTCTGTTTTTGCTTTTTAAAAAAGAACGTAATCAATTGTTAATCATTTAGTGTCCACAAGTTTATTTTTAAAAGATGAGTAATAGCAGTGGGCACAATTAAAATTGAAAATTAAAAAATTAAAGACAAAAATAAGAATTTAATTTTTAGTTGTTAGATTAATTACTAATTACGTTGTCACCAGAAAACCACTAACACAACATGAGAGTGATGTTGGTGCTAGTTGTATTTCCTTTTGTGAAGAATCTGATTTTTTTACCAGTTTGCAAACAAACCTGTTTAATGGCAAATAGCGATAATAATTAAAACATGTATAAAAAATGTAAAATATCGTAAATTATGCATAAAAATATATTGTTTTGAATAAAATTAAATATTATAGTTAAAAAAAGTTTGTCTTGTATTAATTTTTTTCAAATTTAAAATTTTTTATTAGTCAAATTTTATTTCCGTATTTTTTTTTGCGCAAATTTTAAAGTAATTTTACATTGGTGCTTTACTTTTATGTGATCTTTGAAAAATCACAGTCTGTTTTCACCCTTTTTCAAGGTAAGTTACGTCTATTTTTGCACGATTTCAATTGTGCATGTTTTTTGAGGAACCTATCTATCGTAAAAAACGAGACCCAGGTGTATAAGAATATAAAGATGTGAGTTCAACTTTTAAGTGAATATTGTTACTGTGCATATAGGCCAGCAACACCTGAAAAAGGTGGAGAATAATACTGTTCAAAACATTGTGTAATTACTAACCTATGTTGTCTATTTGTATGATATTACTAACAAGTTGTTTGTATTTAGAAAGTTTAAATAAAGTTTAAAATTTTCTATGAAATAGTCCAACATATCACATCTATTATGTAGTAAGATTTTTTCCTGTATATTTCACTATTGATATTATAATCATGCAAGTGTAACCATAATTATATACATAAAAATAATATATCAACTTTTTTTTAATGCTGAGGTGTTTGATTATTTTTGATATCATTTCTTAATCAATCAGTTTTTTTAAATGTCCATTGTACTCCAAGGATCCTAGGGCATTTTGCTATCATCAAAATATTAATTCCAATTATTTATTTTGACATGTTCATTCCTCTGTGAAGGTTGAAACATTACTTGCTTATTCAATTGGGAAGTTAATATTAGATTTTTATTATTATATTATTTGTAATTACATTCATATCGGCCTTAGTAAATTCTAGAAAATTTCATCGGCATCATTCATTCAGACATTGTATATAGTAATTTAAAGTGACTGTTATATTGTCACACCTTCTGTGCCAGTACTTCAGATTTGCTCATATATAAATATTTGAGTCGTAGGAATAAGAGGGATTCTTTTTATTCCTGCATAAATTCTATATCTTGTATTGGTCAGAGGGTATTCATTTATTATTTAACACTCGCAAAGCGTTTGCACAATTGGCTTGAAAGGCCGATATGAATGTAATTACAAATTGTATATAGACGCTATAAAAATAAATGCTTATTTATATATATATATTATTTGTAGTAAATCCAGATAAGCTTTATTGATTTATGTCATCCTCTTTTTTTTAAAATGAAGACTGGTATAGATTAGATTTGAATTTTGAATAGAGATATTGGCACATTTTCCTCCTTTCAGATAAATTCGGCCATAGATTATCTGTATCTGATCAGCACTGCCTTTTTTGTAAGAATATAATGGAGTATACTATCCACATTATATGCTGTTATGTATTATATTCTACTGCATGCATGTGTAATTCCATTTCCCATTGATTTTAGAGGTACACAATGTTTTAAAGTATCTGTTTGAACAATGATAATGGATTTTTCTTTCATAAGAGAGATTTTATAGAATCTTTTTTTTTAAAGCAAAGATACAATTTGGAAGGTTAAATAAATCTTTAAAATAAAAATATTATTTAAGAATTTTATGATTTTCAAGACAATTCTTAAATATGTTTTTATCAAGACAAAGGCAAATTATATATGTCCTTTCTGCTAGAATAATACCACTGACTAATAATACTCTATTTTCAGCTAATTGGATATGAAAGAGTCGAAATTTTTTTTTTTTTTTTTATACAAGTTAATAGGACTAAAAATGTTTGTAAGAGCTAAAAAAATGAAATATTTCTAGTACAAACTTGTTTGTTTAAAGACTCAAAACCAAAAAAAAAAAAAATAAAAGGCATAAAACAATATTCTCTTATTACAATAGAGTGTGTTTTTTTACTAAAAATATTTGAGAATTATAGAATGATTAATCCAATATTCTATGTTCATGCACATATATACTCTACCTTTTATATCTATATACATCTCAAAGATATCTATTCTGTTCATGGTTATAGGTTAGTAAATCTGAACTACGGATTAAGAAAGTAAAAAGGAATAATATTGGTTGATTACCAAAAGGTGTTAGTAGAATTAGGGTATCAATATATGTAGGTTTAGAATTTAATTTATTTTTACTTGGATGTTTTTTCTTTTCCTTTTTTAAATGTATACATGAATTACCAAGTTGATGTGGATACACTATATTGTTACAATATATATTATAATGGGATGGGATATCAAGGCGATCATCCCATGGGTGAAGGAAAATCATCATCACTCCCAGTCAATTGAAAATGAAATATCAAATTAATAATTAAAATAATGTTCAATAATCATAGTACATAAGCAATTTTATATATGATAGAGAGCATGAGATTATGAGATCTCTGTGTGATCAACCCAGATCAGTAACTAACTACCTTAAATATAAGCATAATTAACTATTCATCCATCAGCATTATCAATAGTAAAAGTAAATAATACTCAAGTATATCTCAAATGTAATATTCATTCATCATCATGAATGATCAACACTCAATAAATCAACAAGTCAATCTTGTGACTGGATTTGAAATGGGTCTCTTGTTGACCAGGACAACTATATAGCCTATGCTGGCTTGGGGTAATTATTTAAACATAATTAGGATGCACAAACTAAATGCTAATCCATCAGAATACATAATAATCATAAACAATAATGCTGGAATATTAAAACATCCTGATCATCATCAATGCTCTGGCCATTTAGTACTATTAATGTACTAATTTTTAATAAGAATGAACTAAACTATAATGTAGTGTATGGGCTTTAAAGAATATAATCTCAGCACCAATCAGGATATATCAATCATACTGGATGCCCCTTAAGTACTAAATTCACCTCCATTTATATATCAGACTGTTATGCACAAATCTACCTCAGAGAACACAAGCTCTATTACTACATTGTGACCAAGAGATGATGCAAACACAATATTTTAAAAACTTGAAAATCAAGTCACTGGAATAATTTTAGTAATTGAAAACAAGTTTATTAATAACAATAACAAAAAAAATAAAGTTAAGGCCTCTAAAATAAGGCTATACATATATAAGCTTTCTTATTTTGATTAATATACAATTACAAAAGAAAACTATCACATTGCGATTTACATGATTAATATAAAATTCCAAATATTATATTGATTTACAATTCTTCTTGATAGGTTTTGATAAAATACATATATCGATATGTGCACAGATATACATTTATAATATACAATGAATACATTTTTGAATTGACATTTAATAATGAAAAAATGATCAAAATTTATATGTGTTATGCATACACACATACATGTGTGTGCATATAATTTCTGAACATATTTGACTTGTTACAAAATAAACATTTTTAGTTGTCACTTTTAAATGTTATAAAATACCACAATGGGTTTTTATAAAACATATTTATATAATTGATTAACATTTTGAATTTATCAAATTATTAAAATTATTAAAAATATCTTTCATAATTAATTCCATTTAGAAAATACTCATAAAATTCAGACATCCATATGTGTATCAATAAACATAAAGGTGATATGAATGAGTTATTAAATTCTATCATAATAGTTTAGTTTCTTTTTCTTTTAAAACAAAAATAATTATCCTATAACAGTCTCTCCCCTAACAGGTCTCTGTTGATTAAAATTTATAAACATCTTTAAAATAATACACTTGCGAGTTTCTTTTAATTCAAGCAAAATTATTTGTTTTTGTTTCACATTTAAAATATCTCTCTCTTATTTTAATAAACAAAAAATAAAATCAATTCACATATACATAATAGTATCACAGGTTATTTATAACATCTTTTTTTAGAATAGAGAATCTTCTATTAACTCTTTACTTTTTATTTTTAATTCAAGAAAAATTATTACTGTACTTTGAGTTATATTTTTAAATGTCATTTTAAGGACTTACAAAAAATAACTTACCACACACTTTATATAAATACATGTGATACATTTACATGTGCTTCTGTGCATATAGATATATCAGCATACTTATAACAATTCTTTAGCAAGCCAAGGAATTCTCTTGGTGAGCTAGTTCTTAGTGATATTGGTCTATAGTCACCATCAGGAAAAGTATAATTAGGTAACCATTGGCATCCATTTGGGTTCCACATACTTCAGGTAATCAATCTATCTTCTAGAACACATTTGAGGCTATGACACTGGAAGTTGACCCATTTCCCTCCAAGTGAAATCAAATCACCACCATCATGAGCTATAAAGCAACTTCTGGATTTGCCCTTTTTGCATTCTTACATCTGCATGAAAGCTCTGTCTAATTCTTCAAATACCAACTCTGCTAGCCAGCTGCTTGTGCTACAGCTAGCAACTTACTGCAGTTATCTATTTCATAAAAATTTTACAAGCACAGCTGAACTAATCTTTCCATGCAGCCTTTTATAGCTAGATTGCTGAGGTGACAAAAACATTAATTTAAATTTTTTATCTTTCTAATTCTTTTGAAAACAAGTTTGAAGTTTTATTAAAAGTATGATTGGAAAAAGTTGATTTCAATTAACTTTAATCCTTTGGAATGTTATAATATACAAAGATTTTTTAATAGTTTTAACAAGGCTGTAAACCTTAGCAATGAGCATCTGAAAAAATCGTCACTAGGGACCTCTGTAGGTCTTTAAAACACATGCTTACGTTAACTAAATAGTGATTAAAGAATTGGTAGTGTTGTCTTAGCATGTTGAAACCACTTCATGGCAATGATCCCATCCAAGCAGCATATAAACATGCTGTTTAGTGTGCCACAATCAAAGCAAATAGCCACAACTTTTTTTCTGTTGTAACTAAGGGCTTGATTTGTCTTGCACAGTTTGTGAGAGTGCACACAATCCTATCATTTACCAATGTTAACACTTTGCTACCTTACCATTTCATGTTGGGTTGATTTAAAGTTTGCAAAATTATTGCAATCTGCATTCAAAAGTAATTACAATACAACTTATCATGCATACTATTAAAAAGTAATAATTATAAACCCATTACCTGCTTCTGAACCCAACAGGTAAAGTGGAAATCATTAGAAAAGGTTATGGCAAACCACAATTTCAAAGCTTTCCAAAAAAAGTCATGGTTTGAGAGAATGACTACAAGAATTAAAATGTCAAACCATACAATTTCTCAGAGTTAAATAGAGATGAAAAGAAATTGGAAAAAGAATACATTTCTTAATCTTAAAAAAGCCAAAAAAAGACAAAACAATCAAGTTGAAAATTATTAATCATTACTAATAGGTGTGACATTAATATCCACCATACTTTAGTCACATACACTTTCAAAGATAGTTATTGGA
Organism: Epiperipatus broadwayi; assembly: GCA_028023455.1. Lineage (NCBI taxonomy): Eukaryota > Metazoa > Onychophora > Udeonychophora > Euonychophora > Peripatidae > Epiperipatus > Epiperipatus broadwayi. The sequence goes on along the minus strand of JAQFVV010000072.1, from coordinate 228,385 downwards.
ATAAATAAAGATTCATTTTTTTTGTTTGTCCAAAAAGAACCAAAAAAAGAAGTCAAATACAGTTCAGTAATTTAAGCATTCTCTTTCATCCACCACAATGTAGTTAATCATCTGTCAAGTAATGATAGTAGACTTTTTAAAGTTTGTGGGAGGGGTGTGTGTGATTTTGTTGGTTTGACACCAAGCACTCAAGTACATGGGGAATTAAACTAGAATTAAATCTTTGAAAGAACATATGTTAATTGATATGTTTTAATTCTTGCAGATGTGAAAAGGCATACTATCTCCCCCCTACATTTCAGCACGAGTCATATGAAATTTGTAGGCACTTGTTAAAGGTTTTAATTTATCTTCATAAAATTGTTTTCAAAGAAATTTGACAGGAATTTATGAAGGAAATCAATCAATGAATTACATTAACCCATATGATAAAATGTCTGAGTGTAAAAATTTTTTTCTTGTAGTTCTATCCAGAAACAAAAAAAAAAACGTAAAAAAAGAATTACAGTAATTTATTAAGGAAAATAAATATGAATTACATTAACCCCCTATCCCATACTATTATTCTTATTATTAGTTTAAAAATAAGGTGGTGGGCCCAGTAACATTATATTTATGTGTGTTTTCCTAGAAAGTACACCCTCAAGTGATTTCAATATGCTTATATTTCCCAGCCCATAAGATTCAAAAAAGCAGGGCATAATTTTATAATTTCCAGCTCCTCTAAGAGAAAGGACTTTGCAAAGATTTTTGGCATTATCTTTATCAAGGGTTGTAGTAACTTATAGAGTCTCAATTGAGGTAGTCCTCTTGGTGTTCATGGTGCATTGTGTACTTATAATCCAATGACTAAGTTATTTATCTCAAAATTGCAGGTGACTATTCAGTCAGGTCTCTAAAAAATTGATGAATACATAGCTTGAGATATGAACTTTGTTTTGATTATACATATATATTATGTAAGATATTTTTAGATAGGTATTTCATTTCTAATTTTCTTTTTTCCCAAAAGGGGATTTAGGTAATAGGAATGCTACATGACACACAATAATAGTGTGTATGCTCAAATATATATAAAGTTGAAAAGTAGAAATAAACACAGACATAAATTTTTGTAGTTATTTTTCTACATTTCCTGGAATAGTAACAAATAAGTAAAAAGTTAAATAATTCTGAATGTAAAATAAAATTTCATTATGAAATAAATAGTTAAAAAGATCTAAATAAATATTAATATTGTATTCTGATTTTGAATTTAAAAACAAGCATGTGCTATTTTTGAAATCTTTTGATAGTCTTCTCTTAGAGTGTTGAAATTGCTTGAGGGTATACTTTCTAGGAAAATACATTAGATCCTAAGATCTAGGTGAAATTCTCTCAGTAAATAGGGATTTTATCACAGACCTTTTTGCATCCATTGATTATTCTGGCTTGTACTGAATGACACTATTGTGTGGAGAGTTTTGCTTCTGTCTTAAGAATTTGTGTAAGCATAAAAAATAATGATTGTGTGATGCTTAGTGATTTTATATCAATCTTGTTAATAGTATTATGGTGACTACTGTTACTAATGAGCAAAGACACCAAAATGTATAAATGCTAAACTGAGTTCTGATCAATATGATTATACAAGCAATTGATCTTGAATTGAAAATGTTATTATTTTCATTTTGAACTCAAGGCTTTGTATTTAATTAAAAAGATAAAAGGTGACTTCTGGAGGGTTGTATTACATCCTAGGTTCTAGGTGCAGTGCTCTCAGTAGATAGATATTTTATTCACCGACCTTCTTGCATTCATTGAATATTCTGACTTGCACTGAGTACTGTATGAAGTGTTTTGCTTCTGTGTTAACAACTTGTTTAAGTATAAAGTATAATGATTGTGTGATGTTTAGTGGTTTAATACCAATCCTGCAAATAGTATTATGGTAAGTATTGTTACTGAAAAGCAAAGACACCAAAATGTATAAATGCTGAACTAAGTTCTGATCAATATAATTATACAATCAAATGATCTTGAATTGAAAACATTATCGTGTTTTCATTTTGGACTCATGACTTTATAATTAACTAAAAAAAATAAAAATGGCTGCTGGAGGTTTGCATTAGATCTTAAGATCTAAGTACATTGTTCTCAGATCTAAAGCCCTTCAGATGAAGCCACAAGCTAGAAACTAGTCTGGGGATATTAGATGAATAGGTGCTAGATAAAGATTTTATGCACAAACCTTTTTGCATCCATTGATTACTCTAGCTTGCACTAAGTGGCGCTACTGTATGGGGAGTTTTGTCTCCATGTTAACATTGTGTAAGCATAAAGAATGATAATCATGTGTGTAGTGTTTGGTAAAAATGGCAGACATGTTTGTGCACTCCAGACAAAACTAGAATTTATTCGAGAAGTTGTTTTTAGATCGCACGCTGATATCTGTGGAATTTAATTAAGGCATTGACGTAATGGCGATCGACTATTCCAAGAGATATTTGCTGATTGCAAATATTTCTGGATAAGAGACGATACCTTATTGGATGGTATATTAATTGCTACAGTTATCAGCAAGTGATAAGACGACTGGGTAACAACTACGCAGTGTAATATAGAGAGTAGTAGAGAGCAGTCACGCAGTAGCAAGTTGCAGACCATTCGTTTGGAGAGCATCCACTTGCAGACCATTTATTGGAGAGCAGTCGGTGCAGACCATTCATTGGAGAGCATCCGTAGCAGAGCATTTGTTGCAGACCATTCGTTTGGAGAGCATCCATTGCAGAGAATACAGGGTATATTCAGAGCATTCGTTGTAAACCATTCGTTGGAGAGCATACGCACCAGGGCATTAGTTGCAGAGCAGAGCATTAAGTTGCAGAGCAGAGCATTCATTGCAGAATAGAGCATTAGTTGCAGAGTAGAGCATATGCAGCAGAGCATTAGTTGCAAGAGAACACCATAGGAATTGAACATAGTTATTAGCTGACCACACAGTCTTACTTGCGGATATAACATTTGCACAGTCAGACTGGCGGATATAACAATGTGCTGTTTAGTGGTTTATTATTGGATAACTATACTTATAATTTTGTTGCACTGCTGAACTGATGCTCCTTTTTATATGCTTTGTCTTATATTTGTGATCTTTGTATATGATGATGATTGTTTTCCTATTTCTCCATGTACACCCTTAAACTTTTTATATCGTTATAATATATATATGTTAAACATATTCAAAAAAATTCTAAACCTTAATATTCACATAATACATTAAGATAATGATCGCCAGTTTTTCAATATTAATATTTAGTTTATCTCTACCAAAAAATAAGCATTTAAAAATAAATAATCCTGTTGTAATCTTTATAACGTTAATAAAAAATCTCAAAATAATTATGCAGAAATTGATAAACTTGGTAGGTTTCAACATAATCACCTAAAAGCTTTATTACTAAATAAAAAGTTTTTTAGACAAAGATAGTAATCAATGTTTTTTCACTTTATAATTTTAATAGCACATAAATTAATCACATTAATGCATTCCCGCATATGTGTGTTACGTTTTATGCCTGGAGATAGATTTAGTTTTCTACTTAACAAGATTTTATGACCACTTACTCATTGTTGGGATAAATGATTATTGCTTTTCTGTTATATACATTATATTCTAGTGTCTTTTTTATTATAACAATATTATAAACTTTGACGTTTAGATTACATCCAAATTTTAATGTTTGTTCGTTTATATTAAATCTCTGTAAAGATTAAATAGCGTGCAATATTTTTCATACATAGATGGGCGCACACATATATTAATTGAGTGCATAAAGGTAATCGAAAAAGTTTTGCTACTATAAATGATAACCGTAGTAACTTAGAACCCCCAATCTACCAGTGCACTATGCACGTAATTAATTTGTACTTTAATGGATTTAAATTTTGATTGCTGAAGAAACTTTTCCTCCTAGTTTTCTTGTAAATTATAAAAACTTAATAGGTTTTAGCCTGTGCAATGTATTAATTTATATAAATAGTGTATAAAAGGTCTGACCATCCCTCACATATGTATGTATAAATGGATTATTCTCCTGTACATGAGGGCCAGAATGACTAATATGTCAACATGGGTAGGATGACAACATTGGCACTAACAAGGGCTTTGAACGTTCCATCATCAGATTTTCAATGAAATGGAAGGCTGAAGAGTTGTGAGTTGGAATAGTTTGAAGCCTGTCCATTAAAGTATGAGGATTGGCTATCTTAATATAAAGCTGAGCACTGATTATATATAGGTGTGAGGATAGTAATCTGGACCAACTGATGATTGCTGGTTTAGCATGAAATACGTATATTGGTGATTATTTATCTTTTCAACATGTGTGTGATCAGGTGGGTCAGCAATATGAGATGGCACTGGGTCGTGTGAAAGTCTGAGTTCGAATCCCGCCTATATTATATATATAAATGCAGGTTTTAGCCTGTGCAATGTATTAAAAACTTAATATATAATATTTTAAATACAAGTATATTTTATACACCTGGAGTCTAGATGTAATATTGGAGGTTTGAACACAAACTTTCAAGCTCCTTCTGATCGTCCATTCTATATCATACAAACGATACACTTGACCACACACATGTAAAAAAGATAAATAATCTCCAATATACATATTTCATGCTAAACCAGTAGTCATCAGTTGGTCCAGGTCATCATTTTTTAAACACATATATAATCAGTTCTCAGTGTGGGAGCTGATGAGCTGGATCAACTGATGGTGCTAATTCAGTACCAGATATGAATATTGGCGATCATTTATCTTTTTAACATGTGCGGCCATGTGTATCGGTTGTATAAGATAGAGTGTATGGCCAAAGGGGACTTGAATTGTTGTTCAAATCCCCTATATTAAATATGTACATTTTCAAGAATTTTAAGCATCTCTTTATCTTAAAATTTAAGTTGTCATGCATTTTTTGTTTTAAATGCGTGAGCACTATGTCTATGCAAAAGTGAAGCACATTTTTTTTTTCTATTTTCAAGCTCATTTTGTTAAAAACTTATCTGAATTGAAAATCATGTTAAGATGGTGGAATGTGATATTTGCATACGTACAGATGGTTAAATACCTCTTAAGGTTTTAAAAGTATTTAGCAAGATTATTTAATGTCTAATAGGTATAATTTCTCTATGTATGTGCATATTTAACATTCATTAATAATGATAGAAGGGGAGTGGGAAGTTTTAAATAAAAAAAAACAATATTGTGATGTTCAGCAAACAAATAACTAAGGTGTAAAAATGGCCAACTATATCACATTGACCCCTTTGTCAGTTTCTTTGAAATTTTTCAGTGTTGATTTTATCTGAAAGATTTCAAATTCTTATCCATTTATAGTTTCTCTATAAATAGGGGATTTGAACTCAGTCTTTCAAGCACCCTTCAACTATCCTCACTATCTTATACCACTGACGTTCATGACCACGCACATGTAGAAAAGATAAATAATCACCAATATTTGTAAACTGAGCACTGATTATATATATGTGTGAGAGATGATAGTCTGGACCAACTGATGAGTGCTGTTTCAGCATGAAATACTTTTATTGCTGATTATTTATGTTTTCTACATGTATGTGGTCATGTGTGTCAGTGGTATGAGATAGTGAAGATAGTTGAAGGGTACTTGGAAGTCTGAGTTCAAATCCCCTATATTTACAATTATGCTCCAGGTATATGAAGAGTGCCTGTATTTCAAATATTTATAGTTCTCTATTATATTCTCTCTATAACCATATTTTTTAATGAAAAGAAGCAAATAGTTAAATGGTTTCATGGCTAGGATTTATAAAGATTGAGTATCAAAAATTGGTGGAATTGTGGACCCAATTCATGAACTTTGTTAAGGAATCTGCTCTGCTTTATACCGTTGAAAAATAAACTTTATAATATTATATGAGTCTTCTTCAACCATCAAAGCCATACTTGTGTTTGCCATAACATTATTTTTCTAGAATATCAATTACTCCTCATTTACTTTTCATATCATACAATTCCAGATTTACTAACATTTTGTCCAGAAAGTGGAAGAACATACCATTTGGTTTTATGATTTTGCTATTATCTTTTCATAATTAAAACATAACATCATTATTAAATGAAGCTTCTTCGATGTCTTTAGATAATAATGAAAAAACTCCAACTTTCATATGTTGGATTTCACAAAAATATTTTGATATACAACTAATTTAATTAAGACATTATATTACTAATATAACAAATATCAGCACACTATTTTATGCATAAAACATAATGCAATGCAATGTTTTATTTAATCTTTTAAAATAGCCTACTGTTTCGGCCATCCAACAGTATTTCTCAGAACATTTCTTGCTACTCAAATTGCCTTATATTGCTAAATTTGTATGATAAAATATTCTATTTTTTAATTTATTAAAGTCATAAGCAATGAGGTCAGTATGTGACTCTTTATCCCTGTCTACTTTTCTGCTTTAAAAGATAATCCACATTTTTAAGATGATAATAATCATATTAAATGCTAATGCATTTTTTGCCTGTTATTGTCTTCTTGCAAAATTATCTCTTGATTATCAGCTTGATTTTTTTGAAACTATTAAATAAAAAAATACTAACATCATATAATCTTTATAAATAAAAACATTTAAGCACCATTTATAAGCTTACTATTTGACTAAGGTGTAAGATGTTAAGACTAATCAAATCCTGAATTGTGAGCTATGGTAATGCAAGGATTATAGAAATTGTTTCATCAACTGCTCTAAGCCACAACATCAACAAATCAAAATAGATTTGAATTTTATTTTTGTAAGCTGATTCTAGTTGATTTATTTTAAAGTGTGAAGTCTGTTATTATAATTAAGATTTAAACCCACTCCGATATGTGGTTGATGATATAAAGGTTTGACATTACTGTGATAAAAGAGTTCACCTGAAATTGGTCCTGAACCTTATATTGTCATAGTTTGCAATCCATAATTGGCCTATTTTATTGTATCTTATATCTTAATTAAATACTAAGCTAACGAGGGTGTGAAAATAATCTAATTTATAATAAAAACTAAAACTATGTAAAAGTGTTAATTACATAATATGAAATGTCCATTTAGTGCTTTCTTTTCAAATTGATTCATTTCCTGATAAATATATAAAAATGTTTTCCACAGTTTATATAACAAAAATGAAATTCATAAAATGCAATATTAATAAATGAAAGCATTCAACACTTAAACAATATCAATATCAATAACAAACAATTTCAATCTGTTGTCAAGGCAACCCCTTTTTACAATGAAGGTGGATACTCTCCACCTTTAAATATAATCTAATATGTTTATATAGACACTAAAGGTTGCAACTTGACTACACAGAATGAAATTATTATTACAAAGAAGTTTATATAAATCTCATTAACAGATAAATATAACTTATTTTGAAAACTGATTAAGAAATAATCACTTATAACTTTTAAGACATCAATTATGACTTCCAAACTGCACTCCAACTATGTATTACTTAGATCAGTGTTTCCCAACCTGTGGTATGCGTACCACTGGTGGTACACGAGTTGCTGGTTGGTGGTACACGAAAAATAATCAATAATGGCAGACTTAAAAAAAAATGAAATCATAAAAATATCATAGAAATGTTTTTCCTATAATTCATAAAAATTATTTTAATTAATAATATTATACAGTAAAGTTGTTAATATGTACAGTCGCTAACGATCTTTAATGTTAATGATAAAATTGAAAGTATGATTAAGAAATTAGATTTAAGAAAACAGTGTATCGAAAACAATCAACGGAAAGTCCAAAGTATTCGAAACTCTACATATTTTTTTGTTTGAAAATAAGATTAGTCTGTCTCAAGATATATGAGAAAAAACCCGAACACACAAATGAGAATTGGATTTCAAACCCCTTCTATGAAGAAAATTTAAAAAAAGCTACATCATTATCAATAAAGGATAAAGAAAATTTAATAGAATTACCATGTGACAGAACTTTACAAGTAGAATTCAAACGACACAATCTAATTAATTTTTGATTAAACATTAAAAAATATGAACAACTTTCTGAGAAAGCTCTTAAATTATTATTACTGTTTACTAGTACGGAATTAGTAGAAAGAGTTTTTTCTTCATATATTTTTTTAAAAAAATAAGTATCAAAACAGATTGAATGCATTTTTTGAACCAAATTTCAAAAAATTATGTTCTTAGAAACAAGTACAAGGATCTCATTAAATTTATTTTATAAAAATATTTGATTATGATAAGAAAATATATTAATTGTTTTTTTATAATTTTGTGTTTTTATTAAAACCATTTATTAGTAATCGAAATATGACAAAATAGTAGATAAATATGAAACTTTGAACAAATACATATATATATATATATATATGTTACAGTCAGTTTATAATTTCAGTGAGTTTATAATCCGGCGTGACGTTTAGGCGTGTTTCAATGTAATTTGTCTCATTATGTGATGTGAATACATACATGGTCACCTTATAATATTTATAATGCAAATAAAATAATACACTCGCAATAACAAATTTCACGAAATACAATCATTTTTATGAAGTGGTACAATCTAACGTGATGTACTACCAAGTGGTACGCGAGCCAAAAAAGGTTGGGAAACGCTGACTTAGATAATAAAGTGAATAATGCTCAAGGCTGGATAGGTATTCAATGTAAATACATGATAGAAGTCAACACTTAAACAATTACAATATCAATAACAATCAGCATTCTCAATCTATTGTCAAGGCAACCTCCTTTTTACAACAAAGGTGGATATCCCCCACCTTCACATATAGTCCAATATGTTTGTATGTTGTTTAACTCAGTGGTCTTCAACCTTTTCACACCTGCAGACTGGTAAAAATAAGGATAAGGTTCTGTGGACCAGCAAAAATATGGATAAGATTTCGCAGACCGGCAGAAGTCCATAGATAAATTTTCTTAAAGATAAGCATAATTGTTATAACTGATCAAAACAACAATGTTAAATATATAAAATAAAGTTATATATATATATATATGGAGTTTATATAATAAAAAACTTTTTTTAAATTTTTTTTAGAAAGGTAATAAAAATTTAATTATTCCCCCCATAAACATCTGTGATAACTAAAAAAACAAATTAATTTATGAATGATTGATTAGATTTTGTTTTCGTTCTGTTTTCTTTTTTTTTTTTAATTGGGTAAAAATGAGATGAAAAAATAAATAAAAATTGGCTATATTAATTAAAAGTTTAAACTCTTATTATTTATTATTACAAACTTTTTACTGCCCGTCTAGCATGCGGACCTGCAGAAAAGTTCCGTGCCCGGGCCACGGACCAAGAGTTGAAGAACACTGGTTTAAATTATTGAGATTGTTGATTGTTATTGATATTGTTTAAGTATTGATTGCTTTCAAGCATTTACATTTATAAATCTTTTTAGCCTTTAGCATTATTAGTTTTATTATCTAAGTAAATACAATATTGAATACATATATTTACCAATGATACATCATTATTATAAAAATATTACGTATATTTACAAATGATGTTTCACTATTATAAAAATAATACGTATATTAATTAAGTAAAAAAAAAAACTATATAAAAAAGGAAACATTGGTATATAATATTACTTGACACAAAAAAAAACAAGTCAGATGTCACATGACTTAACTTAATAAGCTTGTATTTACAAATGTTATAAATAGAGGATATTCTCAAAGCTTGTTAAGAGCTTATTTTGCAAGATCTATATATAATATTACTTTTACAATAGAAATATATCATTTATTAATACATATGTATTTAATATTATATTTTACAAATGTCATACTATTTCCTTTTTGCCATATTTATATTTTATTTCTCTCTCTTAGATTATTAATAATACATAACCCAGCACAATGACAGTAGAATATGGTCGAAAAATTGGGTAAAATTTATATATAAGAAATTTGAATTCTGGAGGTACAGCATCAACACTGGATGTCCAGGGATCACAACCATGCTATAGTTCAGATGTTCAAATACGGACTACTAAATAAAAAACTATTTGATTATCATTTTTAAAGCAAAATTTTAAAAGAAATGAAGAAAGAGTTTTTATATAACATTTCTACAAAAACTGTATTCTTAAGAACTTTTAATCCAATAAAATATCACCATAGTAACTTTCCAACTCATCTGAATAATTTTACATAAAAAATTACATGTCGTAATGCAAAACAAAGTACATTTATAAAAAGGTTTTTATTACGCATAGTGAAATTTCTTTTTTGATAAAATAGGGGTCTGTAATATTTCAAATGACAAGATGTCTATTGGGATATAATTTAAAAGACTCTTTCTAAATAAAGAGTTGAAATTTAAATGCATTAAGAATATTTTACTTAAGATGAAATGTTTATAAAAATACAGTTTCAGTTGTATTTTTCAAAAATGAGTTTAAATTTTCTTTAAAAACAGTTAATCTGATAAAATTACGCGGAACAACATTTTATCTAACAACTTTAATGTTGGTACTAAAAATATTCTTTTCTTCTGTTCTGATATCCTTCAAATTGTTCAAATTGAGTATTATTACCGATGATCTTTATTAGTATAACAATAATAATCTATCTATTGCAAAATTATTTTTTAAAAGTCAATTGTTTTTTTTATATGTCAAAGCGTTGAGCGGGAAGCGGGGCCAGCTGCTTATAATGCAGCTATGCTAACCGCTAGGCCACCAAAGCTTGATAGTTGTTATTTATTTAGAACCAGAAATTCTCTCTCTCCCCTATATATATATATATAATTTAACATCATTAATTGTCTATCTAAGACAGGTGCTATACATAAAATAAATCAGTCTATCTTCTATTCAACTTCTTATAAACTCATAGCTATTTCCTTTTTTAAATTATTAATTAACTTTTTTGTTCCTGTCCTCTCATGCTTTCTAAAGACTTCTTAAACTATTTTTAAATAATTTCTTTGCTTTTACGTTCATGTTTTTTTTTTATTTTGTTGAAAGCAAAATCATTACACAAAAATAATCAGTGTGAACAAAATTAGAAAATACATCTGTTTGTATTTGTTTTAAAAAAGATAATTGATGAATTTAAGACTATAAAAAGAAGAAAAAAGCCTGCTGGATTAAAAAAAATTCCAAATTTGGTCAGAATAAAAGGAAAAATATGAAAAAAACATTGAGAATCTTAGTATGTATTGATGGATGGTGTAGAGATGGGTAGGAGTGCATGACCACTGTTTGGTGGAGTGATCTGTTTGGTTAATTTTAGTAATGACTGAGATTTTAACTGGTAGACATGATCAGTAGTAACATTCCATTGGGATATCATTAAACTTTTAGGTTTGAGAAATATAATCACAAAGGTGAAAGTTCCAGGAATTGATGGAAATGCATAACCAAGAATGGAGCCTGAAGTTTAATTAACTCAACAAAATTTAAAAACCATATAGATTGTCGAGACACTTGGTATTATACTCCATCAATAACTAATGCTTGTGAGGCACTTTTGTTACTTTATATAGCATAATGTACCAATCTGACAAACTTTAGTGAATCAAAATAATTGTGATACTCATATATAAAATCCCCATTTTCTCTGTTGTCTGATTGGTGATTGTATGAATGTTTTTCTGTAAGGCTGCCATGTGTCAAATTTACAACCAATCAAAAAAAAAATGTTTATGTGAAGATTTTGCTCTTAATAAAAATGCTCAGAAAGTACTTCTAACCACAAAGGTATAGTATTTAAATCATGTATAGTATTTAAATCATTATTATAGAATATAAATTCACGTGTGAAATGTAATATTTAATAAGAGAAAAATAGATGCTGTAATTCTGTATTTACATTGATTAGTGTATAATTAAAATTAAAATAATGACTTTTAGGGTGGTGTGTAATTTTCTCATTATTTATATAATATTAAAATCTTTTAAGTTACCTTAAATCATAAAAAAATTGTTAAAGCAATTAATTAAAACAAACCATGGCCTATTTAGGCAGGTACATCTGATAATTTAAATATTTCATTAAAATTATTTTTTCCCATATCAGTTACCAATATTTAAAACTGTGTTATATATAAATTTAAGTAGAGAAGAAGGTGGCTTCCATCTTTTTCTCATAAATCTCTGACTTGTGTTTTGAATTGAAGAGTTCCTTGTGCAGTCATTATTACTATCTGATCGGCTGTCATTTAAGCATTTTTAAGGCACATCTTCCAAAGGTTTCAGCCTTTCACGTTCTTAAAACTGTGTTTATAAATGATTGTTTGGTATTTATTTCATCACAATTTTAGTAAATAACTGACTAATTTTTGAAGGTAACTCCTAAATCTCTTTGAAACATGGGAAAGGTTTTTAAAGTATTATTTGACTTGGATTTGGAAATCATAAGTTACAAGCACAAGATTCTTTTTATACATGCATATAAAAAATAATAGTCACAATTGAAGCAATAAACATTTAGATATTAGCCACGATAATGCAATGCCTTCTAGTATCAATGCATCCACATCACAAAAAAACAAAAACAAAAAAAAAGAACCTATTATCCATTTTATATGAATAGTTTCTATTATCCACATAAGATCATGGATGGTAGTCAGTAGTGGATTCATACATGAACACACACACACACTATATATATATATATATATGTAATATACAAATCAATATATATTTCAAAATACAGTACAATTTATATAAATTATATTCTTTTAGAAGTACTTTCGACTATACACTTTGTAGTCTTTATCAACTATATAACGTTGAATAATCAACGTTGAATAATTCAACGTTATATAGTTGATAAAGACTACAAAGTGTATAGTCAAAAGTACTTCTAAAAGAATATAATTTATATAAATTGTACTGTATTTTGATATATATATATATTGATTTGTATATTACATATATTGTGAAACGAATACAGATATCAAACTTTATTTATTACACACACACACACACACACACATATATATATATATATATCATTGTTTATGATTATTGATATTCTTATAATTTAGGAAAGAGAAATTTCTGATGGAGATATGATTAAGATTATTCAGAATTGATACTTATTTTATAATATAATTTTTTCAAAACTGTTTTATTTAATTGTGAACATGTACTCTAATGAAAGAGTTTTTAGGCAGGCTAACACTTAACAAATAATTAATAGTACAGGCTAATATTTCTTTCAGGCATTAGGTAAGTCTATCTAAGATAGTTTTAAATCACATGCATGGAGTTTATTTATGCCAGCACACACAGATATACTTAAAACTTTCACTCTACCATATTCTTAAAATGTATGAATAAAGACATCTATAAATCCATCTGTAATAATTTGAAATTGATAAATTCTAAACAAAAAATGAAGATGTGTGAGAGATTTTAGCCTGAGCTGCCTGAAGAGTGCTGATTTAGCATGAAGTGCAGATTGTAATATATATATATATATATATATATATATGATTTGAGATTATGAAAAGGCATTTGATTGTATAAACATTTTTTGAGTGATTAAAGCATTAGATCATCAAGATATAAATCCAAGATATTGTCATATTTTGAAGAATATTTATAAAAATGCAACATCAATGATTAAATTACATAATGATACTGGGAAAGTCAACATTAAGAAGGATATAAGACAAGGTGACTCCATATCTCCAAAACTTTTACACCAGTGCTGCAAGAAAAATGGAAAGCTAAAGGAGTGAAAGTAAATGGAGATTATTTAAGTCATTTAGATTTTGCAGATGATGTAGTTATTTTTGCAAATAATGCTTTAGAGCTGTAGGAAATGTTGCAGGAGTTATAATATGAAAGTAGGAAAGTAGGACTAAAGATAAACGTTAAAGAGACTAAAGTAATGTTCAATGGATTTTCTCAAAATATGAAAATAAAGATTGATTATGATGAGTTAGAGGAAGTTAACAGCTATAAATACCTTGGTCAGATTATTAATACAGATGGAAACACAATGGATTAAATTAATCATAGAATTAAACTTGGTTAGAGTGCTTTTGGTAGAAATAATTTGATACTAAAAGGAAATATACCTACATGTTTGAAAAAGAAGCTTTTTAATAAATGTGTCTTACCAGTTCTTACTTATGAATCTGTGACTTGGACACTTAATAGAAGAGCATTACAGAGACTTCAGATCACTCAAAGAAGAGATCAAAAATGCTATATATGGGTAAGAAAACAAACAGGTGTTACTGACCTCATTGAAAAAATTAAAAAACCGGAGTGGAGTTGGTCTGGACATATTTCTGGAAGAGATGATAATAGATGAACAATTGAAATCTTACACAGGATTCCAAGAGATTGTAAAAGACCCAGAAAGAGACTATAGGTGAGATGGATGGATAAAATAAGAAAGGGTACAGGGGTGATGTGGAAAAGAAAAGCTAAAGATTGGAGAAGATGATTTGATCTTGGAGATACTTTATCCTGCAGTGGATTGATAATGGTTGATGATGATGATTTTTTTAAAGAATGTTTGATAAAGTGCAAGTTTTTAATATATTTATAAAAGATATTTACACATAGAAAAATAAAGAATTATTTTATGTGTTTATGTTTAATTAAAAAGATGTTTAATTTGTAACTGACGTTTAAAGTTTATATCTGAGCTATGGATAATCTCTAAGTTAATATATTATTAATAAGAGTCAATAATGTATTCATCTTAGGTGAATGATATCAAATTTGCGGATACAGAAAGTTTGACACTTATAAATCAATTTGTAATATATATATATAAGTTAAGTTGCGTGGTGTATGGCTTGATTTTTTTAAATATATATATATATACACGTGTGCGTTAAACTAAAAGTTTATAATAAATTAATCGATTATGAAGTTTTGCTTATATGAATTTTAATAAGTTTTCTCAAGTTATTCAAATTAAAAGTTCTATATCAATATTTTAAATCTAGAATTACTTATAAAAGTTTCTATTTTTTAAAAAAAATGTTTAGATTAAAAAAAAAAGCATTATTCTTATTACTTCTTATATGCAGATATACTTTGGAGATTTTCAAGAAATCAATCGACTTTTAATATAAAAGCAGTTTGTAATGTTTAGTTCAATCTCTGATTTTTCAAATCATTTAACTTGAAGCACAATTTCGAATATGGATTTTTAATAACTATTTTTGATGTGCGGTTTATTTTGTAATTTTCTTTTAATCCACTGGGCATTTTAAATTTCGTATCATTCTAATGGGTAGATAACGACATAAATCATCTAACTGTCAACTTTCTTATTTTTGATAATATTTACTTTTAAAACAACTTGAACAAACTGATCATAGAAGAAACATTTAAATATTTAGACGCAAATGATTTATCAATCTATGTATGGATTTTTTTAAAAAAATCCGTACTGTATAGACTACTCAAAAATGTCTAAAAAACACTTTATATAAAAATTATTATCATGTTTAAATCAGCTTAACATCAAGTTTACTATTTCAAAACTTGAATATGGAATTATTTTTTCATATGTCATAGCATCGGCCGGGACGCGAACCCACAACCGTTTGCAAACAACTACTTGCTTGCAAGGCGACTGCGATGACCTCCCGGCTAACAACACTTGACAAAACTTGAATATGGAATATTTAGGTAATTCAATATATATAGAAAGAATTTTGTTTAAGATATAATTAAAATTTCTACTCCACTACACATTTTTGAAATACGTGAATAAAGATACTAAGACAAATGCCATCTCCCCCAGATGCATTTCATGCTAAACCAGCACTCATCAGGTGGCTTATGTTACAATCTCTTACACATGTTTCCATCATTTGTTCAGCATTTATCAATACCAAAATATTACACTTGGATTTTATATATGTCAAACTTTCTATACTCACAATTTTGGCAACATTCACTTTAGGCAAATACTTTAATAATTATTACTAATTTATTAAACTAGAGATTATTTTTACTATACAGTATCTGTTTTTTTTAAATCATACATAAGTGCTTGAGTGATTTTATATGTTTATGTACAATTAAAAACAGATGAGGATTAAAGTTTATATCTAGGCTATGAATATCTTTAGTTTAAAAAATGATTAGTTGTAATCATTAATATATTTATCTGAAGTGATTGATGTCACACTTGTGAGTACAGGAAGTTTCAGTCAAATAATGAAGTATTCTGGTGATAAAATAATAATGTGATGTGATTTTCTGTAGGTTTGTCTTAAATGAAGTCAAGAATCTCTCAGCAATTATGCCCAGAGAAACCTGTTAGCTACTAAATTTTACATTCACCAGTCTAAGTTTTCCCATATTCTGCTCCATCCCATTTCCACAACATAATCTTTGTCAACTCTATGGCCTTTATATTTAAATCTCCCTTATCTTTTTCCAAACCCACTTTCCAGACAGTAGTGCCACTCAGTGCAAGACTTAGTAATTAACGAATGCAGGAAGGCATGTGCATAAAATCCCTATCTAGTGCCTACTTATCCAATATTCCCAGACTAGTTTCTGGCTTATGGCCTTCATCAGTGAGGAGTCATGGATCTGAGAGCACTGCACTTGGATCTTAGGATCAAATGCAACCTTCCTGAAGACCCTTTTACTTCTTTAGTTAACTATAAAACTGTGAGCCCAAGATAAAAACACAATAATATTTTCAATCCAAGCTAACTTACTTGTGTAGTCATTGTTTTGTGTATTCAACTATAAAGCCAACTACCAACAATTATCACAAAATTATTAATTACCCAAAATGTTATTAAATAAGAATAAATATATATTTTTACATATTATATATATATACACATCAATTAAGATTTTACTAAATAATGATCCATAGTTACTTTATATACATATTAACAAATAGTCCTTGCTTTAAAATTCTAAATCTTTAATGCTATAATCACCACCAAACAAACAAATACTGCCACTACTATTATACTAAAAGTTTATACTCATAGTATTTAAATTGCGTCCTCTCAGGTGTACACAAATAATGAAAGACCAGTGAGGTCTATAAACATTTTCCCTAGCCAGCTTTCTTTCATTTTCACAGGCATGGGCCCTGGGACACTTTCCATCATTGCAGAAAAGTCTAGGGCACTTTTCCCTCAGCTTTTCTCAAAGGTCCTTATGACAGCTTGTGATGAGTGGAGAAAAGCTGCTGCTGATGCTCTTTTGTTGCATGCACTATTTGTACTGTTTTCTTCTTACTTGATATCATTTAAAAATTCCTATCATTCCAATGTAACTGTAAATTCATTTTACTAATGCATCTTTACAATGCCAATAAGGATCTGGTTTCTAATTATGTCCATTCTCATTCCATAGTAATTAGCTTTAAATATTTATTCCATTTGTTTTCTCCTAAAATAGTTTAATGGTTTCTTGGTATTTTAAATCCACAAGTTATATCCCACCTTGAAAATAATCATTTGCATTGTCTTTCAGCAATCTTTTATATAATACTTTTAACTTATAATCTTTATCTAAGTCTAATTTATCTGCAAGCCAATCTTTCTTCATTAAATTAAACTTAAACTCAAATTATCAAAATAAAGTTTCCTTTATTTTACAAAATTTAATTTTTACATATTTATTTACCTTTATGTTTCCATTAATTATTAGTGATCTATTTATTGCTTTTAAAATTAGATATGTATTTATTTATTACTATTTTTTTCTGAAATAAAACTTAGCTTTATAACTTACAGCTCTCGAGTTACGAAAGCCTAATATATTTTCTAAAAAATATAGCAGTTATATAGAGCTGAACTCAATTCAGTATCTATACATTTTGGTGTTTTTGGTTTTTGAAAAACCGCAGTCACCATCATACTATGGAAAATATTGGTATAAAACAATTAAAAACATCTCAAGATCACCATTTTCTATGCTTATACAAGCTGTTAAAATAGTAGCACTGTTCGTACTGTAAAGGGTAGCTTACAATGCACACATTCCTAAAAAGATCAAGCCTAGTTATTGAACCCAACCCATTTGGAATTTATATTAATAATGGGAAGATTATTTGTTTGTTATTTATTACATATATACATATAATGCACAATAGATTGTTTTATTATAAAATAAAATACGATCAGTATTTTAGAAAGTAATATTGTATATATATATAAACTATTTGATTAAATAAACTGTAATGTATATATATATATATATTTAAAATTTAAAATTGAATATTAATTTATAGTTAAATGATTTTGGGATAGCCTGAAGTTAAGTTGGGATGGGCATGTGTGTAAAAATAAAACTGATATTATTATTTTTTTTTATTTGTAATAAATAAAATGTATTTAAACAATACATATAAAAATCTAAATGAATTTAAACAATAGGCAGTTTAAAATCTTAGCATTCCTGGAAATCTACGTGTGCGTGAAATGTATAAAAACAAAAAACAGTTTACAAATCGTTCTTCTTATTGTTATAGCACCTGTAACAAAAGACAGCAATTAAAACTAAAATTTAGAATGTGGAAAATGGAGTTTTACTTTTTCTTTTAGTTAAATTATAAACATTTTAAAAGTCAAATGCTGTAACTAAAAGTTTACCAAATTCAGAGGAAAGAAAACGAAATAAGAAGTAAGAATAATTGATAAATTCTTAAATAATTAAATCGTGTTTTAAAAGTTGTTGGAGTAAATTTGAATATTTTAAATCTTTTCAAAAAGAATAACGAGAATTAAGTCTGCTGAAAATTGGAAAAGAAAAAAAATGAAATAATTTTCTTAATATATATTTAAAGTGCTTCAATACTATTCAATACAAATATATGATTATAAATAATTATTAAATTGTACTTTAATATGAAAATGGGCTAGAGCAAAACATGCTATTGTGTGTCATGGTATTTCCTACCAGCTGCATTAAACCCTATATATGTATATATATATATTTACTTTATTGTAAACACACAAGAAGATGCCTGCAGTCCAAAGTAAACAAGGATTGGAATACTTAATGATGAATCAAATGAGGATCAAGGTGTTTACCATTAAACACAACTACAGGAGACACCATTGTACCTATCTATCCTTGCTAAGGAAAATGATTTACTAAGTAAAACTGCTTTGAAGAACAACTTGCCTAACTATCAACTACTACTACTTCTATTAGGATGATTTTTATGAACTTTGTTCCAATTACAATTTTTAATCAAAGAATCAATATTGTAAATTTTTGTTAATTTTTTTTTTTTGTTTAAGTCTTGTTATCTGTTGTATTTTCACACTCTGATGCTGAAACCTCATTTTTTTTGAGAATTAGCAAAGAAGAAAGGGGGGATTATTCACTTTGATATTTTTATATTTTCATTGTAAATAAAATTTAGGTTAACCCACCTGCTTCACATCAGGTTATCCACATAAATATTAAGGTAAGATTCTCTAAATTTATTTTCATAGGTTAAATTACAACACTTATACAGAATACATATTATATGTTTTATTTTGTGATTAACCTTGTACATATATTTTCCAGTATGTTTGACTAATCAACTAGTATCTGTCTCTATCATATATATAAATTGGGGAAACTTGTTAAATAGGTTGTTAACATCTGCAAATATATAATTTAGCTAGCCAGCATCTTAATTATATTAAATAACTAAAGTTTATTTTTCTATATAATTATGATTTGTAGAGAATGAGTGACATAGGTGGATTTCTACCATGGGGTATAAGGGTTGGATGTGGAGGATAATTAATTAGTAAAATGGTAGAGGTTCACATGTGACACATGTACATATGATGATTATTAATTTTTTTTTTTTTTTTATCATTACTATTGTTGTTATACTTGATGATATTTATTATTGTTAATAAATGTTTAAGAGTTTGTATTATTCCGGTCTCTGGTTTATTGAGTTGTCCCGACATTCCACAGTTTATAAACAATTAGGCATGCATACACATCTATTTTTCTTATCATATAAAAGCTTGAAAATAAAACAAATATAATAAATGCTAGTTGTAACCTATATATAGGTGCAGGTGTTGCTGTGTGTATCTGTTCATACCTGCTAAAGGAGTTAAAAGCAATATTCTCTCTGGGTTTGAATATTAGGGCATAATGGAATTTAAAAGGGGGAAAGTGGATGAACTAACCTAAATTGCATTTAATATTATTAAATAGGGATAGAGTTAGTCAATTAAAGAGTATGCAATCATTGGTTAAGCATTTCATCGGGTTCTCATTAGCACTCTATTAGATGACCCACAGTCTGAACATAGTTGGATGCAACTTTTTTCCCTTCTAAGCCTGGTAGGTCTCTGCAGATTGTTTCATTAGGGGCAATAAATTAGAGCATATTAACTTATCCCCACACCATATTGCTACATCTGCATAGTAGTACAGTCTGCAAGTTAGTTGACCATCCATTACATCTGGTGCACCATCATTGGGCTTGGTTAGTTTATGACTGTTGATGAAGAGTACTGCCCATTATACTGGTGTTAGCAATGTTTGGGATTAGTTGTAATCATTCCTTCTGTTATATCTGGCATCATCAACTTTTGGGGCTAGTAGTCATCGTTCCATCCATTATATCTGGCACCAGCAATGTTTGGAGCTCGATAGATAGGTGTATCATCATATAAATACTTTGTGTAAGTTGGTCATACCATTGTGATTGAACCAGCTGATTGTTGAATCTGATCAATATATCCAAGTGAATCATTCCATCCATTATATCTGGCACGCAACGTGGTAGGCATGAAGATATTACAGTTGACAGAGGTATCCAAGTATATTTACTAATAGTTATATCTGACACAACATGGTAGGCATAAAGATATTACAGTTGATAGAGGTATCCAAATGTATTTACCAATAGTTACATCTGGTATCCAGTATGTTAGGTATGAATATACTCTGCTTGTAAAGGAAGTCCAGCCATTGGACTGACATTTAAATTTATTTATTTTTAAAAAATGTTAAAGCACATTTCATTTTATATTTTTCTATCAACATAAACCCAAATGAACTTATTCACATGACAAACAATTAGCAATTTCATCTAAAATAATAGTAATAGTGATAATAGATCACATAAACTTGAATCAATTTTCAATAAGAGATCTAAAGTATTGAGTGTAAATAGGAAATATAAAGGATTGGGCAATAAACAGAGACCGATGATAAATAGTTAAGTGATTAATAAATGATAATAAAATAGTAGAGTTGGGCATGTAAAAGGACATAGGCTAAAAGTAGATCTATTAAAAACTAGAAAAAAAGGTAAAAGATAAATGCAATGGTTGGGAGTGGCATGATGCACTGTGACATGTGATTATTTATAGTTTTATAAATAAATATTTTATAAATAGTTTGCAAATAAATAAATATTTAATGATAACCAGAAGTGGTAAGCAATTAAGTAATATGGAATCAAAACATTTGGAGATAGGGAAAGATAGTAGTGACAGTGAGATGGTAGATGATACTACCAGTAATAAGGTAGAATCTGTGATGATTCAGATACCTGGGGGGTCTATTCTGGAAGTTGAACAATCTCCACAAATGCAAGAAGGGAGTCAAACAGTTTCTCAAATTCAGATGATTCATCCCAGTGAGATTATTCAAGTGCCTGAAGTAGGAGTAACTCAGGCTATGCAAAACCCTACAACATTGGCACAATTAATCCAAGTAATCATGGAGATGAAGAGTGATATGAATAATATGAAAAATGATATGAATAGTATGATGGAGAATATGAAAAGTGATATAAATAGCAATATGGAGAAAATGAAAAATGATATGAATAGTATGATGGAGAATATGGCAATCAAATTTGATATAAATAAAACAAAAGAAGAATTGAAAAAGGATGTGAATGATATGAAAGAACCAATGGAAATACAAATTATCAGTACGGAGTTGGAGCAAAATTTTACCAAACAAAATATGGAGATAGAAACCTTAGGACAAGAACTAAAATGCTTAGATAAAACCATTGTCCAGGGGTTTGGAATTACTGAATCCCAACTTAATAAGGGTACATTAGTTGTTGAAACACAACAAACCCAGACTAATTCAAGTACTCAATGTACAGAATTTAAGTTGAGAGAAAAGCAAATGAATGATACTCTCAATATTGAAGTGATACAAAGATCACAAGCTTTCAAGATTGATTCCAAGTTAAATGATGAAGCAATAGGAGTCGATGACACATCATACTTTGAAGATGTCATGATAGAGTATATGAAAGAAAGTTCAATGATAAATGATTTGGACTCATATTTGAGATTATTGAGGCACATTCATGTTTACCATCGAAACAAGAATAAAATGCTTTTCAGACATGACATTTGGGAGCATAATAGCAATAACAAGGATGGTTTGTTGCAAGTTCAAACAGCTTTCTTAGGAGAAAACTGTCACACTACAAATGCCATTGTTGAAGGCATTAAAGAAATTGGTGAATGCGATCGTCTTAGCTGTGCATTATGGAAATTAGAGTTTTTCCATAATCAACAAGATGATCAAAACATAGAAAATTATATTATGAGAATAGACATAACCATGTTGCAGTCCATCAAACAGAAAGGTTTTCAGTTCCACAAGTTATGTAACACTTATGAAGGACCCTTCACCTTTATGAGGCATATAAATGACAGTACTTAAAAGAAAAAGTACATAATAAGGGAAGGACTTCAAATGATGCAACTTTGGACATGTAAAATGGACTTTTTACAATGGATGAATTCTCAAGAGATGTATATATTTTTTAAGAAGGGAAAAATAAATGAATGAATAAATCAAATGGTGTATTAATATATATATATATATATATATATATATATATATATATATATATATATATATATATATATATATATAATACAACTTATGATAGTATAGGAAAATGATATGATAAAACAGATAGACCAGGTAGTTAATTATAACAACTGGAGTGTGAATGAATCCACTGGATTCACACCCATTGAGTTACATTTTAATCAATCAATTTCCATGTTGTTCAATAAATATCAACCTATGACTAGATATAAACAAAGTAGTATGGAGGAAAATGTGCAGAAAGCATATCTTCGATTGGTAAGTAAGGCCAATAAAAGGAATAAAAATAAGACTGGAACTCCATATACTTTCAAAGTAGGAGATCAAGTTTTAATAAAAAACCCTCATGTTAGTAAGCAAATTGAAAATAAATACAGTAAGTTTTACCATCTATGTGAAGGACCTTACACAATAGTTAAACAATCGAGTCCTAATGCATTTTGGTTGGATATGGAAGGACAAGTTAGGGGCACATATAATATCCGAATTA